>VYWZ01000651.1:0-52438 GCA_008711595.1 Fusarium xyrophilum | reverse complement strand
AAGTGGGTCACTTACGTTATCCGATAGCCGATAACTTGGTACTTGTGAGAACATCTTGTAGCAATTAACGTTAGACAAAGCGTATATGTATATGACTGCGTTATAAATATAAAAAACTGTAAAATCACCACTTTCAATGCTTACACCCAGGTGTCTTGATATAAAACATGAGCCTCCCTTGAACTCCATGCAAGATCGATGACCACGCTATGCAGTGAAATATGTACTATATGATATGAGATGATCATTAATAGTCGCTCAGTCTCAGTTTCTTTCCAATGTCACGGCGGCGAGCCTGAGCAGCTGCAGCCCTGTCTGAAGCGCGCGTATCAGTCGACTCAAATTGTTCGTTGCGAGCCTTGAGTGCTTGTAACAGCATCCCAGCATCGAAGAATCCATCTAGTTATCAAGTTAGTATATTATGTCGAGAGGAATTGAGGGTAAAAGAGGAGAAACTTACACCCGCCCATTTCGTCATCTTCGCTAAAGGTGCTACTCTCGTTGGTGGGGGATGTTGTGCCAGTCGCAGATCGCAGGCTCTCGACAGCGGTGATGGGACGACCTCTGGACTTGATGCGGCTCACGAGCTTGGGTCTCTCGATCTCCACCTCGCGAGCGCGGCTCACTTTTCCAATTGACATCTTGCGGTTGTCGATACGTAGGATGCGACGAACCTCAAGAAGATAGCTCTCGAGGGTGTCAACAAAGCGTTTTGTCTGACGGTGTTTGCTAGCAACACAAATAGCGAGCCCTTTATCCTTGATGATATACCCAATACCGAAGCCATCCCCGGATGTGGGACCAAAACCGAATTGGCGTAGACAAGGGTTACCACAGTTGGAAGTTGAAAGGATTGTGTTATTAAGCTTATCCCACCCAGAATCAGCAAACAGGAGGGGAAGTGGGTTCTGGTCGCGCGATCTCGAGTTGACGCTATAGCCACGATCTCGTGTAGGCCTCACTTCGACGCCGTCAAGAGAGGGTAGTGAGTCGTTACCTGGGCTTCCCACGGGCGATCCTGCTTGGTCGGAGTATTCATCTCCCGGGCTCGAGTAGCCATTGCTGTTGAAACTACTATCAAGGTCATCATCCAGACTCCTCTGCCATACAGAGAACAAAGCGTATAGATGTCGGTCACAGCCTTCGGCATTCAGACACTGTCGGGTATTTGCGGTGTGCTTCTGGCACGCCTTCCTGAGTGCCTCAATCTTTGCGTCGACAGGATTATCAGCCCAGAAGGCTTGGACGAATTCAACGACCTCTGGCGATACGGTTCTGATCGCCTCGGTTCGGCCGTGTAGGAACGTCTTGGTCATGGCTGGCTCATATGTACACTCAACACGACCATAAAGCCCATAGTATGCCGCTTGGAAAGCCATCTGAACAAAGGCATCTGGAGAAAAGCCAACGGAAGTGATGAAGTTCTTTCCATAGTGGCCGAAGTCCAGAGTCTGGAACTCATTTTGCTCAATGAGATCTGCCAATCGAGTCTCTGCAAAGCGAACTGCGACGCTGAGCTCAGGGATCATATCCCACTCCAGCTTTCGAGGAGTGACACTAACATCTCTAAAACTCTCGAGATCACGCCTAGATGGATCGGGACTGGAAGATGCCCAGAGCGAAGGAGCCAGGCCATTGATTGTGCGGGCGAATCGAAGAATGGTGTCGGTGTAAACATCGCTAGCGAATCGCAGAACTGTGTGGCCGTCGACACCGGTATGCTCAAAGTTGATACCAGCACTTCCGTTCTTGCAAACAATGATTTGAAGCTTGTCGTACCATCGGTTGGTACATGTGCCGATCTGAACACCTTTCTCGATCTCGCTGGTACCACAAAGCATATTCTGGCAAAGGGCTGCAGCATCTGCAGGCTCTGTATAGTCGAGGCAAAGCACGAAGAGGGCCGTGTCTACAATTCCAAGTGAATCCGCATTGTTGGAACCAGGCTCGCTGGTCAGGACATCTCGAAGGCCTGACCATATCTTGCGATTCTCGGTGCTCAGGACTCCCACAGCGCCTTTGGCAGCGTCTTGGATAGGAACTTGGGTTGCATCATCAACAATGGTCTGTAGGTTGATGGAGATATCTTTCTCGCTCATAATGACATCTGAGTTGTCATCCAAGACATCGAACCAGTAGAATTGGCCGTGACACATGACGACGATGTGCTTCGACTCGGGATCTTGCTCAATCTGGCATCCTTCCTCAGTGGGAACTCGCGCAGTGCCGAATAGTCTCGAGAATTGGTACATGCAAAGTGGAGTTCCCTTGACCTTGTCTGGAGCAAGCTCCTCCTTTCGCACTGCACGAACGAATTCAAGGGATGAGACGACCAAAGAAGCAGCACGAGTCACTTGATCATTGCGAGCGGGAGTTGGGTCATCTTCAAGCAAGAAGAAAGGGTTCAAGTTGAGAACAACGGGGTTATCAAAGTTGAGATAAGAGTCATACCCTAAGAAAGTTAGTGCTTCACTATAAATCAGAGGTATGTTCTGACATACAGAATTGTTCGATGTAACTCGTCTTGCCCTGAGCATATGCCTTCAATTTCTCCTGCAGCTCGGGCCCATCGCTCTTTAGGAATTCGTTCACGGCATGCTGTGTCTCTGCATGTTCTCGGGCTGTCTGGAGTGGCTTGAGAGCTTCAAGATACCGCTTGCAGGTGGCCTCGAGTTCAGGGATGGGCAGCTTGGGCAGTTTGTCCTGCCCAGAGAAAGTGATACCACCATCTTTCCGTGACTCGTTGTAGTTGGCCATTGGAACACGAGTATAGTCGCCGCTAAGTCTGGGGGGAGAATTGCGTCGTGGTTGAGCAAGCTCTGGAATATCGGGAAGAGTTCGAGGAACGGTAGAGGCAGCAGGCTTTGGAACAGAAGTTGGGTCAGAGAGCCTGTCTCCAAGGGGCTGAGGAGGAGTGAAAGTGCGGACTTGAGTCATGGTGTTAGTCGGGGGTGATGGAAACGAAGTTAGGCGTAGAGAGGTAACACGCTTGTGCTAACGTTGAGTCCGCGGAGAGCGGTTCGGTAGAAGTAATGACAGCCCTCTTGAAGCAAGTAGTTTGGCATTACACGGAGTGCTTTCTTGAATGGGAGAAGATGAGTGATGAATACAAAAGCCAAGACCAGTCCAAGTTGAGAGGGCATATGGCTCTGATATAAGCAGAGTACTGTGACCGAGCTGACTTGGACAAGAGTCAAGTGGACCCTATATGCACCACATGCACACCCTCTAGACTTCACCCTCAGCGTAAAGAATACTGGGGTAGCCGAACGTGAGGAAGAGCATCTTGGGGAGTGAAAACAGCCGAGGGCTATGATAGGACAAAGAGGGCCCAGGACGGGATTTGACAGCAATGAAACGCCTCCGCAAGTCCGATAACAACAGGTGCTCAGTGCCGAAACGTGGGATCAGGGGACATCGAGGTAAACGGGTCTGCAATAGAACTTACCCAGAACGGGAGAGAATGTTCAGTACGGAAAAGCGAGAAATCCCGAGAGACAAGAGCCGGTAAAGATGAAATAGGTGCCGGATTTGGAGCCCGTATCGTGATGGTTATAAGGGGACAAGACCGGGACCAAGACAATGAGGCTACCCAGTAACGAATCTTGTAAGGACAACCGGGTGGTGTGCAGAAGCGAAGAAGGTGCAGTGCCTGGCTACGTAGTGCCTAGACTAGAGCCTAGGAACGGTTCGCCGCGAGGCGTCGCCGGTTTAGAGTGTGAGTTTACCGTTACGGGCGTTTCCCGAACAAGAAAAGTGATAAATGTTGGTGGTTCGGACGACGGGATGTTCAGAATATGGTTGCCAGACACAACCGTGACGACAAAGTCGAGCTGATAGATCGAAGCGTAGACCGGAAAGGATCCGCTATCAAGAGGCAGACGGAGTTAAATGGACTGCTTCTGACTGGTCGAACTATGCTATATCTTGAACGCTTCCGCAAACGTCGCAACGGGGGAGTGGCCGACCAGCAATCAAAGAGGCAAAAAAGCCTTGATGACAACCCAAAACCTCAGATTTCAGTAAGCGGCTATGATGAGGGGAAACCGCTCAGTTGGGGTCCTTTCACGTGGCAAAAAGGTAAAAAGCAATTGTACTGTGTGATTGCTTGTCTGTCTTTCTTTTCTGCGCGCACGCAGTGTTGTGAGGTCTCAAAGGGACAGTCAAGCACCTGTGTCTAATGATCTGGTGTCCTTTATCGAATTTGGAGGTATGTGGTGCACCATGGTTAGAGGTGTCATGGGTAAGCTAGAGTGGACAGCTCGTAGAGAGCAGCAAATCGCAGCATCATATGCCGCACTTGTCGTCTGCGCTGACGATGGTTGGCGAGGCTCATTCTTTCATCTCAAATATTTGGGAAGAAATTGTGTTGTCTAGGCAAGGACATTGCTGCGTCTTCTAGAAGTTACCCGTGATACTCGAACTGTTGCCCTCCAGATTTTTCCGCTTTCTCTTGGGGGGCCACCCATGGGTAAGAAAGACAGTTAGTTACCTAAAAGAGCTTGTGACGCTTTTTGGCGTGCGGCAAGAAGAAGGCACATGCCGTAGGCAAACGACAGACTGGAAACCTACGATTGCCTGTGTAAGCTAAGTGCGTAATTTTCTGGGGTCTCTTGGCATTCCCGAGGGCCAACGGAGCCCGGCTGTCGATGGTTTTTGGTAGTCTGGATCTGTAACGGGTATAACGACGGAGAGATATTGGCACTCGATAGCCAGGGCCTATTTTCGGTTCGGTCCAAAGGACGGCGGTGGTAGAGCTTATTTCGTCATAGGCCTGGCTCGCTCCCGCAGTGGAGAGCAACACATCAAATGCCGGATCGCCGCAGCCGCAGCCGTAGCCGTAGCCGTAGCCGTAGCCGCATCCAGACGCCAGACTTTTGAGGTTCCAGTGCGAGTGGGTAGAATAGGGACACCTGAGTTGATTCGAGTGGCGTGTCGGGACGTTCTGTTATATTGAAGAGGCTTGTAGATGTTTATTGACTGAGGCCAGTTTCTGAAGAGGACAATTGGAGGGAAGAGATGGGGGATCTCGTGGGGTAACCCTGTCTGTCTTGCCGTGAACCGTACTTTCCTACTCCGTAATTACCTGGTCAAGGCGATAAGGTTCCTTGCTCCTTACCCAGGTCCCAATTAATATATGTTCGGTCCTTGTCTTTCTGCACTAGCCATTGCAGCATTCTTCTGAGGATGAGTTGACGTCGGTGTGTTACTGCTGTTTCCTCTGAGATTAGTACCGACCGACGGCCATATTCTATGATGTCATTTGCACGGCATCCGGCGTCTCGGCTGTCCTTAAAGCACGATCCGCCCTCCCTTCGGCTCCGCTCCGTCCGCTGGCGGCAGAGGCATCGGCCCGGCGCCGACAAGTTCGTTAAAATGTTGGCCATTCGCACATTGCTTTTTTGCAAATTTGAAGTGCAGTTTATATGGTTTGCTCCATATGGAAGCTTGGAGTCCCCTACAGGGTGATGTTTTGTGATTCTATGTGTCTGGAAACTGAATTATTGAACACATGACTAACCAGCCATGATGATTGATGGCTCTCTTTTCCGAGTGCGTTAGCCTTTTATATGCCGTAGCCCGTACAATCGAGTTATATTAGTAAAATCCATCAAGAAGCTCTCATACTGAGATGCTCAAGTGAGTCGGCATAACATTGTTGAACAATATACCCTATGAGAGTTAGCGATTCGTGCTATACACTAACCGATTCTAGTTAGCCACTCGAGACTACATCTCGGTTCGAACACAGCCCTACGAACCTCATCTCGCATCAACTTACGGACAAATAATCCCACAGCGTTGGGACATTGCAGCACTTCTGCTGTACAAAATATAAGCCCTATTGCCTTAAGCCCCTAGTGTAGGGGCCTTACATTTTGTAGGGCTTTTGGCACAGTGGTTTTGTTTAACAACTTCTGATTGGCTTTGGTTTTTCGTATTCCTCTTGAATAGGAAACCTCATTCGATTGCTTGTCTTTGCGAGTTGTATGCTTCGCCTTCTCGACCCACGCTCCACGCAACCTGCAACGTATGTAGATAGGAGAGAATGCGAACAATCAGCAATTATGGGTATTCCAATATTGTTCAGGCTGCCTCCAAGATGGATAAATATCAGAAGATACCATGCCGCAATCTCGGGCTGATCATAATTTTATCTCCTCAGATACTCAAACGCCTCAACTGTGGACCATACCTCAGTCTTTAGCTGGCACAGCTCTCGATCAGCTTTTCTTACATCTTCTATAGCACTATGTTCTCGTTGGCTCGAAAGGCCATCAAGGCCTTTCAGCAGCACAAACAAGCGCAAACGAACCCGGCGCCAATGGAATTGCAAGAAACAGGATTTGACGCTACCAAGCATGCACCTCAACAACCACAATGTCGACACATGGAGGCGTATGAATCTTCGTCTGTGAAATGTGTTGCGTGTGCATCAGAAAAGAAGGCCGCGAGGATATACCGATGGAAGATCATCCTTGGCCTAGTGGCACCCTTTGCTCTTCAAGCACTCGACTCGACAATGTATGGAAAGATCTGGAAATTGCAGAATGAAACTGGCATTTTCAAACAGCATCGCTAGTGCTCTTCCATGGATTGCCTCGGACTTTGGGGAGATCTCACAGCTCAACTGGATCGTCTCGGCGTTCAACCTCACTTCTGCAGCGTTCATCCCTTTCTGGGCTCAAATGGCTGATGTGTTTGGCCGCAATGCTTCTACCAATGCAGCCATTATCCTCATGCTCATTGGCAGTGCCCTGTGTACTGGGGCCCCAACAAATGCCTTCCCAGCTCTGCTTCTGGGTCGTGGATTTCAAGGACTTGCTGCGGTTGGCCTCAATGTCGTTGTTCGCACGATTCTTGCTGATAGAGTTTCTTTGCAAGAAAACGCAAAGAACTGGGCCATCTTCTCACTCGTCGGCGGTATCTCATATGGACTCGGCCCAGTCATCGGTGGTGAGACTACTCCTAACCATGTTTGCTATTTGAATACAGCCAACATCCGCTTAGGATACCTCACAAATGCTGACTGGAGATGGTGCTTTGCCATCAACCTCCCTATTGCCGCTGTCGCTCTGATCATAGTCTTCTTTGTCCTACGCAAGGAGCTTCTCGGTCCTCAGCCCATCCCTGAGCTCGACGAGAAAGCTGAAACTGGCCGGCGAACAAAATTCGTCGCCCGTCTCAGGACTGTTGATGCTGGTGGCCAGCTCCTTTTCATCTTTGGCTTTGGTCTCGTCATTCTGGCTTTGACTTGGGGTGGCGCGACATATTCTTGGTCATCACCCGCTGTCATTGTTCCTCTGGTGCTTGGTATCATCTTTGCTGGCATTTTTTGCTACTGGGAGTATCTCCTTGCCCCTGGAATACCATGGCCGAAAAGCTGCCTTGGCAGAGAGCAATGCTCCCTCGGGAACTAATCTCAAATCGTGATATTGGACTTCTCTTCTATTGCGAGTGTGCCACAGGAATTGGCATGTGTGCTGTAAGTCTATCGTTTACTGTTGATCGTTCCCTTTCTGACTTGTTCAGGTACTCTACTTCTGTAACATCTACTCCATTGCAGTCAGGGTAAGTCTTGTTCAAATTGACACACAGGCTCCTTACTGACGATATTTAGGGTTATAACTCTGACGAGGCTGTTGTACAGCTTCTCTACTTTGTCCCTGGTCTTGGAGGTTCGTTTCATATGATGTTTGTGACTTGAATTACGTATTGATAACTTGACAGCCGGTGTTTATATCTGCTCCTTCATGTGCAACAAGTGGCTTCGCACGACGTTTCCCTGTATCTTTCTAGGGACACTCACGGAAGCTGTCGGTCTGGGAGTTCTTGCATGGACCATCTATGCCAACAGGCTGAGCGTCATCTATGGAATGATGGCCCTTGTTGGCTGTGGTAGTGGTATGCGTTTCATGGCTTCGCCACTTCACGGCATCGATCTTTTTCGACACTTGCGCGCCTCCGTCATTTGGGTCATAGCGGTTGCCATCCCTTTTGGTGGTACCATTGGCTTGAATATCATGTCTACAGTCTTCAACAACACTTCTGGGCTGGACTCCCATAGCGACTTCAGCAACGTGCATTCTTCCTCTGGTGGTGCAGCAAATGAACAGGCTGTTCACCAAGCCAAGATGGGTGTTGTCTGGGCGTTTGTCGCCGTCACCCCTCTCGTCGCACTGGTAAGTTCAAAGGATTTTCTCATATCTTGGACGGGAACTAATTCAGGATCAGGCATTCCCAGTTACTTGGCTCATTGGAAACGTCAAGCTTGAACAAGGTCCCCCTGGAGAGGATGGCCCTACGGACATTGTGGTGAAGGGTTCCTATCTCCTCAAGCTAGTACGAGGCCAGGAAAAGTTGAAGATTGAGAAAAATGCATACAGGCTCAACAGCTCTCACAGTGGAGCATGGTCAGAAGCTGTAGCTTCTGATCAGGGCGTCAACGCCACGAGACCTTTGCGCTCCCAACAGGTACGAGCCCCTGGGATAGGACAAGGGCGGGTAGAAAGGTTCTACGGTTGGACATGATTTAGCGTTCAGAATTTCCTGTGCGAATATAGAACTGGATTAGACTCGATCATCATCATTCCGGAACATGCCTCTGAGTGTCTTGGTCCATCACTGTCGTATCTGCAAACAATTCCAGAACATGATTCATGCTACTAAATTACCTGATTAATTCAATCTTGTCCGTAAACACAAAAGTGCATCTCGGATTTCTCTAAACTATGATTCTTTACCCCAGCTGCTGGTGAAGGGGTAAGCGAGGTTCCCGAGCGGCATCACTCTCAGCAAGGAGATAATTGAATAAATCTAAATTATAGATGATGATTTTCGAAGAGCCTTGTGAATCAATGAGTACCAGAATCAAACTTCTTTGAAATTACAGAGGGACAAAGATGAATGTTTATATCCGCGAATCACCAACGGCTTGCGCGTATCTGGATCCAATTTGAAACCAAACAGTGATTCGCTGATAGATAGTGGAAGTTCGGGGAGATAATCGCCTGACCTTGAATCTAGGAATATTCCATGCAGGGAAACACTCTCTTTTCTTCATTTCTCTTCACCCCACTGACCATCACAGAGCAGTCGCTTTGTCATTCTTTTGGATCCTCTATAATAATCAGCTCATATCGTATCGTGTAGTCCACCTCTGTCAACCATTTGACCGACACCCCTTGTAACCAATAATAAATATGAGCGATATCAGTACTGAGGAAGAGCAAAGCCCAAATCCAACGTTTTGGCTTGAGTTTCGCACTTTTGACGATGGTCTCTCGTCACAAGTCAACTCGTCATCGACTCTCACCGAATTTCCTCAATTCGCACAACTACCGCCTGAGCTGCGTCTATGAATATGGTCGTGCCTCATTCAACCCCGCATTACCGTCGTCTGCTGTCTTCAGCGCGACGAACGGCTTAATCAAAGACTTGATGAGCTAAATCAGCGGTCGCACGGAAGATCGGTGCCTGTATTATTGCACATCAACCGCGAGGCGCGTTATCTAGCCTTGCAGCATTATGAGCTTAGCTTTGGCTGGCGAATATCCAAGCTCCTCTCCGATACGCCCGTATCTGAACCGCCCCGGGTGTGGTTCAATTTCGACCTTGACGCTGTATATCTAGCAGGTGAACTAGAGGCGTATGACATCTACGGTTTCAACTCGGCAATGGTGTACTTCTTACGACGGGAAGACACCCGCAGGGTCAAGCATCTCGCCTGCGTACTCTCGGAGCTCGGCTACGCGGAGCAGGAAAGTGATCAGGTTTTTGGATGCTTGTGGCACGTTGTCGATGGCTTTCCTGCTGCAAAGAAGGTCCTGCTGGTGGTGGGTGAAAAGGATGAGGAGGCTTGGAAAGGAAGTAAGCTATTGAGCACAGATAATGTAATGCAGAAGATATGGAATGGTTTCTTGGGTGGATCGGCAACCGAGACAAGTTCGAGGATGGCGGACAAGTCAATGCTTATGATCGAAGAACACGATCTACCGGGGTTCATTGCAAGGCAGTAGCCTGGTCTTGATTATAAGCGAAGTGAACAGGTGAGAAGAACCACGTAGACACCTCAGTCTATAGGCAGTCTCACATGAGCTCTACCCCCATTAGATGCTCTTACCCAGCAATTACTGACAGGGGATGGGAAGACTATGTGTTTCAGATGGATCTTGACGTGTGGGGATGGTGTAGGTAGTTATATTAAGAATAGAGATTTTGAGACTTATAACAGTTGCATTGCATATGCTTTAACTGGTTGCGTTAACTTACTATTTACTCCTGAATCTTTGCATCCGCCTTAGCTGGCCTCTGCCCGAAAATAGTGCTACCTACACGAACCTCACTGCTTCCCAGGCGGATTGCACCTTCAAAATCCTCACTCATACCCATGCTCAACTCCAGGCTATCCCTATCCAAATCCAGCTCCTTAGCCACAAGATCTAGCTGCTCCTTGAGAGCAACAAAGTCCTCGTTCTCAGTCTCAGCGGTCGTGGCTTTGCTGCGAGCAACAGCCCCGATGGTCATGAGACCAAGAAAACGGAGGCTGGGGCATTTCTCAATGACTTCACGGCATAGAGCAACGGTCTCTTCACCGGGGGCACAGCCAGACTTGGCTTCCTCTCCGGATGTGTTGACTTGCACATGGACACCAATCTTGTCAAGATCGGGCTGTGAAGAAAGAAGATTTGTGCGGGCAGTGTTGAGGAGCTGGGCCTTTTTGGAGGTATCTATGCTTGAGACACAGAAGAGATTTGGGATCTTTCCCAGGGACTTGCAATGGTCTAACACATCAGATCAGTATGCATGGTTACATGCGTATAAGTCAGCTCTTACTAGACTGGAGACCACCGATAAAATGCCACTGAATAGTTTTCGGGAGCAAAGCTGCTTTTTGAGTCAACTCTTGAGAATAGTTCTCACCAAAGTGAGTATGGGAAGTAGGAGCCCGGTGAAGTGCTAGAATATCATTTACAGGCTTGAGCTTTGAGACAGCAACAAGTCGGACCTGATATAGATGTAAGCCAGGTTATGTTCATGGGTATTTGAATATGAAAGTGAGAGTGAGAATGAGAGTGAGAGTGAGAGTCATGCATACATTTCGACCGTCTCCTACGGTAGCAATACGCTCTTTGACGGACTTGAGCTGAGAAACAAGTACCTGAGCCCTCGAGGGATCAATTCTCATTTCTTCTCGAGAATCACTCATGTTATGAATGTCGTTTTGTAAGTCGGGCTGTTGCTAGGAGAGTGGTGATTGTTGTAAGTGGGCAAAGTGATTTTGGGCGACCGGGTTATCATCGGTTAGGTTATGCATTCAGTGCCAACGACCCAAAGTGGCCACCATAGCTCAGTCAGAAACCATACCCCTTGGGACTTCTAAACCAATTTTATAACGCCGAATATCCATAAATTCGAGAGAGTAGAGTGAACTCTATACATAAGAGGCTTATAGGAGATGGCCACTGATCTGAAAACTGGCCGCCGAAGGGCTACCAGCAGCGCAGCTACAAGACCAGGACACACGAGACGAAAGTCAAGAGCTGTTATCCAGCCAAAGTCAACACATACATCAGATGAATTTCTACAAGACTTCCTAGACCCTACATTTGATCCTGCAATTTTCCTCAACTCAACTCTTCCTCCACTGCAGCAGCGCTCTATACCTGGCCGGACCGGAGATGTCACACCCCTTGCTGAGCTGTCCACGCAAGCTCAGACTCTTGTTTCACAACTTAACGCCCAGACTTCACGGCTATCAACTACCCTTACGCATCTTACCGATGACATTTTGAGAAGCGGGAGTCGCCTGACTTATGAGGTGGAGCTACTACGAGGCGAGACGTTGAGTCTTCAGGAGACTATGAACGAGACGCTTCATGACGACATCAAGAAGTTTGTTCCCGAAGGATTGCAGGAAGCGATCGAGGCAAGGAATGCCGCTGCGGCCGCCGCTAAAGAAGATCGGAGTGCGGCACCGTCGACAACTGCTGCAGCTGTCACCAACGATGGAGCCAATCCAGACGACCCTGAGTTCATCAGACAGTTACAAACATTAACTCTTGTGCGAGCACGCCTGGACTCAGTTATCAAGACATTCGGAGATGCCATGGAATTCGTCTTTCCACCATCAGAGATCTCCGTCAGCTCCGGGTTCCTCTCAGTATCAGCACCCGAGCCAGGTTCAGCACAGCAAAGTTCCGAGGAAAAGGGCAAGGAAGTACTCAAGAACATCAGAAACGAGATATCAGATTTACTGAACAAGTCTGACGACCCTGTCCAAGGCATTGAGAAAGCGGCACAAAGAATTGAACAACTCAAGGAGCTTAACCGTGTATGGAAGGACACAGCAGAGGAGAAGGGACGAAACAAGTTCATAGAGAGTCTTGCCAAGACGGTCGAAGACAAGCATCGGGATCTAATGAAGGAAATGGAGCAGACCAAGGAGAAGACTAAAGTGGAATCACGGTCACGGAAAGGCAGTGTCACTAGAGATGCTGTGGTAGAGGATACAAAGGCACCGGGTGGGTTTGGACTGATTAGCCAGTTGCACAAGCTTCGAGGTGGTCTGTGAACCAATGCTAGAGACTCATTAACTGAAGGCTATAACATCTTATTGTTTTCACTGAACGTAATTGATTGTCCCTGTTGAAGGTTAAGCTCTGTCGCTGACCGTGTAAGCACAGTATCTCACACTACGGCCGTACAGCCAATCACTCCACTGACTGGGTCGCATGACAAGATCGGCGGCCCGGGGCACTACTTTCTTATACTGCCGTTTGCAGTAGGCGGTGAGGTCACTAACAAGCGCCCCGGCGAGGTCATGCCTCTCTGGGCCTGTGTCTCTCCCAGTTTGAGCCGAGACAATAGAAACACTTCCAGGTCGCTTTACGTACTTCCACTGCCACATTGTTCCATTATTGCATTGCGTTGCACTGGTACTGACGCTGGCAATTGTTCGTTTGCCTTGCTCTATACTACTTTTACCAGCCAAAAGTACCTAACTTGCTGTGGACTAGACGCCCTCTCTGCTTTATTTGTCTTGGCTATCTCTTTCACTTGCAGTCAGCTCTTTTATCCCAAGTTGCATGGACTCTTTACTCTCCCAACCCTTTCAGCCTCAGCCTTGAACCCATAATCATACAGATAGCACGGCTCTCGACCTTCTGACATCTTTTCTGAAGCCCGCAGAACCGTTCTTTGTAAACAAAAGACACCACTTACACACAAGCGCAACTATTTGCAATGGCCGCCAACGAAGCAGCGGCCCTTGCAAACATGGCCAACCGCCCCGACCGACGCTCTCCTGCTCCCGCTTCCCAATCGAAAAGAGATCGCAAGCGACAAGCTCTTATAGAGAGACTCTCTAGCATGACCGATAAGTTCCATCGGGAAAGGGACATGACATACCGTGATCAGCTGCAGAAGATCCAGTTTGACATCAATCTCGTACAGCGCTTCGACCCTTACGATCCAATGGTCCTTGAGGTCATCTCTGGACTCCAGAAGGAGCACACCAACACACAAGGACCTCCGGTCAACGCCGAAGATGCCCGAAGCCTGCTTGACATGGCTGGTATCCGATTCTCTGACTTCGTTGACGAAGTCGAGGATTTGGTGGAAATTCGTGATTTTCAGCTGGCGCAGTCAAAAGTAAGAAACCCTCATGCCACACGGCCAAGTATCTTGCTAACCATGTATCCAAACAGAATGAATACGACCGACGACGGGAAGAATATAGAAACACTTACGATTACAAGGTTGAGACCGCCAAGCGCGAGCACCGAGCCCTTACCAACACCCTTCGAGACCGATTGGTCAATACCCTCACCCACAAGAAGAACCGGTTGAACCGCGAGAAAGAGGTTTTGGAGATTAATGATTCCAATGCCTTGCTACTCAACCCCAATCAGTTCAGCTTGACCAATCCTGCGAGCCCCGGTGGTCCTCACGGAAAGCGAGCCACACGTCTGCGCAAGGACGCCGACGATCTGCAGATGTATTCCGACAACAAGAAGCGCAAGCGAAACGCCGGCGATGACGACGGCTCACCAGCCCCGACACGACGAGCCCTCGATAACCACAACACTACACCTCTATGGCAGTCTGAGAAGGCTCGTGCTGCTGCTAAGCAGAACGGTCCTATCTACAGCATTGACAAGCTTTTCACCGACAAGGAGCTTTCGCTCAACTATAACACTGCTGCCCTTGCTGCGCACCAGTACATTCTTCGCAATCGCGTTAGCGGCGGCGGCTCCCCCGAAGACAGCGATTCCGGCAACGGTGAAGCCAATGGCGACCAGGACGCCGATTCTCAACCTTCTGCCCCAGCTATGGAGCGCACCGTCTCGCACGCCACCCGCAGCACTCGTGGCGGTAATCTACTTGACGACAAGATCTTAGGTCTTGAGGGTATCACCAATTTCGAAGTTCACAACTTGGATCTCCTCCACGCCCACGAACCCCCCAAGATGCCTCCTCCGGTTCCCCAGCAATACCTCAAGCCCTACCCTCGTACAGCAGACCAGAACTTCCCTGTGCCCCTGTCCAATGACGATATCACTTCTGATCTTACGATTATGGGTTTCTTCAAGCAATACGACGCAGCGCACAAACCTGGAGCCCACCTTGATCGCCCAACTGGAATGCGCCGAGTTCTCGCTGCTGTATCAATACCTTACCAGCATTCACGATATGTCGCTTTTACTAGCGCCCCTAGAGAAGACCCTGAGTTTGTTCGCGATTCATTGGGTCTACCAGCTCTCAGCAGCCTTCGAGATCAGCCAAGCCCAGCACATGCTGGCGCGGCTACTTCAGTGGCAGCCCTGTCCAGCGCCGCAGTGCCTATGAGTCGCCAGAGCAGTGCCGGCGGAGTTGCCATGAGCCGCCAGGGTAGCAGCAGTACGCGTGGCAAGGGACGTAAGAACTAGAGATTCTCGCGGCGCAAATGACCTCCTTTTATAGTATTGCAAGCGCGGCGCAAGGGCGTAGCATCGATTTGGCTTACGGCGGCTTCTGATTCAATAGAAGTCCGAAAGACTACAGGGGCAGTCGGTGTGGGGTCCGTTAATGGGCTCGTTTTACTCAAGGCTTGTGGATAAAGAAACGACCTGAGTCATCAGCAATGGATATTGTTTTTGTTTTATGTTTTTTTTCTCTGTCTTTTATTAGCGGGCTGAGACTTGATGAATAGAACTAGAAATGTCATGCTTGTTATATCAAATTGACTGCGACTGGATCCACACACACATGATAATATCAAACTCCAATGCCATGCTCTCTCCTTTTCCCTCCCAAACAACGCATCTTCAAGGACCAAATACCAATGCGCGCACCTCGATAGTCTCACGACCTTCCGCATCAGCCCGGGTCCTAGGATCTTCGAAAGCAGTATGCGGCACACGACCCTCGATATTAGATCCCAGCTTGAGAGATTCGCTATCGAAGCACTCCAGCAACAGCCTCTCGCTGCCTGTCATACCACTGAGGTAGTACCACTTCTGCTCAGGATTGTGCTGAATCGCTGCAGTCCAACCGCGGTACCCATCTGGGTATCGGTGCTCAACAGGGATGACGTTGTCGTCTTCGACAGAAGCAGGGGATGCAACAGCCAGAGGAAAAGACTCGAGGGGCTTCTTGTTCAGAGGACGCCAGACGTTGACGAGACGATAGCGACGCTTGAGAAGCTCATCTGCCTCATCTGGGAAGTATTTGCGAACTCGCTGAGCTACAGCCGCAGCTGTTTGATCAATGTGCACACGAGTCACAGGCGCACGAGGAGCATTGGGTGTTTGACGGCGAATAGTGTGATCAAAGAAGAAGACCCTGTTAGAGCCAGGAACGTTGTTTAGGAGAAGCTGTTCAAGCTCTGGGTAGTAGTTCTCCTTGATAGAATCATCATCGACAAAGTCAATCTCGCTAGGAGGGCGGAACGTCTTGTATGACTTGGAAAGCATCACGGTCTAGGTGATACTCGGGCTCATGACCACGGATGTCGCGTATGACAGTTGGTTGAGGGTTGTCTGTGAGGTTGCGCTGAGGAAGACCCTTGCGAGGAGTATCGACGTGGTTATAGGGAGTTGAGTTGTCGGAGGGAGGATTGAAGAAGTTGAGAGTTGCTGTGACGTCGCCACGGGGAATAGTTGAAGAGACGGCCATTGTCAAGACTTGTAGGACTTGGCGTGTCAAATGGAACAGAATATGGAGAAACCGATGCGGATTCGCACAACAGCGACACTGGTAGAGATATCAGACGTGATGATTCAAATTGGTTTTTGAATCAATAAAGATGCTCTCTGCAACAAGTCGCTTCCTTTCCAGCTCTTTATACATTTCATCTGCACTCAGAGATGCTACCATCATAACATATGGATTTCAAATCAGAACCGAGTTCACTTCACCATCTCATACCAAAATTGGCCATGAGGCCGTATGTGCTTGAGCACGCAATTCCAAGATGCACAACCGTTGGCTGGATGTCGGTTAATTGACATCCATGGCCGCAGGGGCGTAGCCGCGTAGGTACAGTGAACAGTCGATTTGATTACTGTACACAGCTCGTTTGTTAGATGACCAATGAGAATCACAGGGTGAGCATATCGGGAATTAGACGGGTTTGTTAGAGCTGGGATAGATTGGCTACTAACGCTATAGAGAAAAGCATTTCGCTTGGTGAATGAATGATGACGGCAAAAACTTGACTGTGCACGGCCGTCTTACTGTATACGAGGTATGACTAGACATATATCTACAGTGGCAGTCAGCAGAAACTCCTCATCCTGGGCCTATTGCTAAATTTAGCCTCTTTTGCTCCATCGCTTGGTGGCCTGATTTGCAACATGAATCCCCCTTTCATATCTGAGACGCGTAGAAATACTCTTCGCTAAATGGTATCTGCAAGGCTGTCACACTCTTGAACTGTCTTGAACTGGAATACCGTTGCTCTCAAAGACAATTCTTGAGCCTTGGTTCGTTTGTTCGTCTCGTCCGTTGCCCCGTTGAATCAGCCGGCGAGTTCATGTCTCAAATCTCATCCTTCAGACTCACTCTTTTGTCTGTCTCTGTTTTCCCCCACTTCTCACAACACACAACACGAAACAGCAAACTCGACTATGTAAAAGACGTGACGTGCTGAAACAACTCACGGCCAAGGAAAAAACTTGAAGAGATGAACTCGAAATGCCGTCACCTGCCTCTGTCAACAACTCTCCTCCGGCTCCGAGTCCGGCCCAGACTCGGCCTCCACCTCGGCCCAGCGCATCGGGGGCCGGATCCGATGCGCCTCCGACCACGCGCCCGGGCCTTCCGGACCGTAACATTTCCGAGAACACGGTAGAGGATGCTTACGTTGACTTTATTCTCTTTTGCAATCCGGCAGTGCCGCTCTCTACTGACATGACAAGTCTGAGAGAGGCATTCCATAATCCTCCTCGCAGCGGCGGCAAGTCCTTCAACACATTCGCCATCTATGAGCTCGTCCGCAAATTTTACAACAGTGAGATACGGACATGGACAGAATTGACTACGAAGCTTGGTGTTGAGCCCCCAGACCCGAGCAAGGAGGAGAGTGCCCAGAAAGTTGCACAGTATGGCGTGAGATTAAAGGTATGTGATGTAGAGCCACCCAAACTCAAGGTTTACCCACTAAAGACCGGCCTAGAAGTGGATGAATTCCATGCACGTCAAGGCCTTTTTCGAGTATCTGATGGACATTCCGAATGATTACTGGACAAGTATCCCTACTGAGGGTGACCTTACGAGCCAGCCTATCCGCGATGGTGTGGCTCTCGAGGATGACATGGCTCTGAGGGCTCTTTTCCCACACATACGGCCAAAGAGAGGGAGAAAGCGTCCCTCTGACGATGACACAGCCACTCCTCCCGCTCAGAGATCTCACCTCGCACCGTCATCAGCCGTTGAGGCCGTAAGCGGTCCTATGTCCGTGTCATTGTCAGCAGATCCCACGAGGCTAAGCGCTGCACCGTGGACTCCGAGTGATGCTTCTCAGCAGACGCCTCTGTTTCGCTGGCCGCAGTCTGCCATCACACCGAACTCGAGGAAATCTTTCTGGGACGATGCTCTCGAGCCACAGTCTGCTGTTACACCGTCCAAGCCGAGACTTACGACGCAGCGGAGAGGGTCTAAGAATGTGTCTTCTGCCTGGAGACCTGGAGTCCCCAGCGGTGGTGTCAAACCACGAGGACGGCCACCGATGAATAGAACTCCTATAGATGCTCCTCTGCCTCCGTCTCCTGCCACGACCACCACAACAGCCCCTGAGGAACCCGTAGCCCCCATTCGTACTCCGCCGGTCTCAGCTCCCGGGGTAGACAGTGGACAATCAGAGAATAGTTTCTCGATCCCCTCGACAACATCACAGCCGCATCCTACCCCTGCCCCACCGAGGCCTTCTCGCCCGAGTATATCTTTACAAGTTCCCGAAAGGCCAGCAGGCAGTGTTAGACTTGCAACTCCTCCCCCAGTCGTGGTCATCAACGGCCCTGGTGAAACTCGGGCTCCTCCTCCACACACATACGTCGGAACATCATCGAACTTTGCAAGAGCTACCAACGAAGTGACTACGTCACGACAGCATCAAGCTGAGGATACAATGTCACAGCAAATAGATGTTCCAAGGTTGTATTTCGAGAGGCTTGAAGAACGGACCAACGTGGATGAGGTTATCGGTTATATGATGCGCAGCCTCTTCGGTGCAAATTGGCTCGATGCTGAAGGAAATCCAACACATACATGCTCAACGACTGAAGCGATGGCGATCGTCAACTCGGTTCTCGAAGACTTGTACAGAAAGGCAGCATCACCGGACATGTTTTTGATCAACCTAGCTGCCATGACAGGAGGCGGGTACCTCCTGGCCGGGACGACGAGACTCAAACGCATTGGCGTGCAAGACGGCGCGATGAAGTATATATGTGAATGGATATACGGCCTAGGTCATCTCAGGGGCCAGTATCAGATGGAAATTGCTGTGCCAGTGGAGATGCTTGACGATTCTAAAGAGCCGAGTCCCGAAGCTATGTCTGCGGAATCAGCATCCAAGTTATCTGCGGATGAGTGGCAGGCCAAGTATGAGAAGCTGCTTGAAGAGTTGGATAAGAAGGATAAGACGTTCATGGATCTGAGGATGAAGGTGACGGATATTCTGAGGGGTGTACCTAAGAAATGATGCTTTGTGGAATACTGTCGAGGTTTGCAATGGCGTGCGTTGTCGAACGGAGTTATTCAGTTGTTTTCTTTCTTCAGGGCATATATGGTGTTACTTCTTTTGGTTGATACTTTGCGAATGGTCGCATATTTGTATATGGTCGCTTATATTGGGCACTTATTTACTGAGAATAATGTGTGGTCGCCTTGGAAATCGTGTTGCAAATAGCGGTGAATGTGAACCTCGACACAATGCAGTTCTGTGCATTCTGGGCACACAAAATGTAAGATGGTGTCGCTGAACATTTACGAGAGCCTTGTTTGGTATATAATATGCGGATCTTTCGGAGGCTTACGATCCTAATCAAGATAGAGGCAAGGAAATCACACCGGCGACTCCGAGAATGTGTAAGCATGCTACACGATAGCTATTGCACTCTACTACTATAGTGGTATTTCCTACCATGTGAGAGCCCAGCCTTTCTAGCAGGTGTGGATAGATGAGGTTACGACCTCACGATTGGACAGACTTACGAGCGGAGGGGAGGGATCTCAGAAACCACGGGGAATCAGGGGATCGCACAAGAACATAGTTATCGGGTATCACAGTCAGGGCCGATGAGCTGGGGTTCTCTGGGGAAAACGCGAGAAACAAAGGGTATCAAGATAAGAGTCTGTGGTGTTGGTGGAGATGAGGCTACCCTGGGGATGTCCACTCACGATGCAGGAAATTCTGCTGCCTTGAGCTGAAGAGGAAGTCAAGGAGCCTGGGAGAGGGGCAAATGAGGTCATTCTTTGGGATTCTGGGGTAATTGGGGGTTTGAGACGAAAAATCGTTTCGTTCAACGATGTTATCCATAATACAGTAGAGACTAGAAACAATAAACAATTAGAGCACACCGTTGGATTCACATGTAGCATCACGTGTAACCCTCAAATGCTGTAAGAACGGATAAGCCAAAACGGGTAGCCGAAAAAGCAATGCGATGTAGATCCATGCTGTTCCCAAGACCCGAGGAATCCTTCATGACAGAACTGAGTGATATTCCCTACCTCTCTTGCATCCGGAGGATTCTAGATGTGTGATTGCGCAGATCATTGACTGCTATAGTCAGTTCGCCCGGGGAATTATAAGATCCTTGATCTTGGTTGTCTTGGATCATGAAAACAACACACCACCAACTTTTAAGTTGTCATTTTGGGTTTGATCATGAGACATGCATGGTACCTTGTGATTGCATGTCTTGGTTACAGCAACATGCCATTTGACTCTGACTTATCTCCTGGAACAAAAGTTCGGCACGTTAAGTACACAGAGGCTGAAAGGATGGAGAAATGTCAGACAATTTGGACAGTGACGATGGAACCGAGACAAAGGGGACCTTGTCTGAAGATGCTCTTTCGAGGTAATGGCCATATTGACTTTGAGTCATCAGAGAACTACGTCCTTGTGTGGAAGGTTCCGCGGTTTACATGGTCAGCAAGAACTCAAAAGGACAAAAACAAATCAACGAAGCTCGGCATGTCCCTTGGGCTAAGATATGAAGACGAGACGAGGATATGCCATGCTGTCAACTGGCATGAGTATACATGGGACATCAGACTATCTGCAAGAAGAAGAGACAAGGAGTAGATTGACTTGAACATACACGTATCTTGGCAAGTCAGTATTACTATAGAGAATTGCCAATGTTGTTATGTCCCAGAGACAAGTCTTGAAGCTGATAGATGATCCCTGCAAATAACGAACCGAAGTCAAGACCCTTGTCCTTCACCCTGTCTCCCCCATGCCAAAGCCCGAATAAAGCGCAGCGTCTTTCTCGTAAATCCATTCCACCAAGTATGTATTTGTTGTCTTTTCGAACTTTGAAATTCGATGTGAGATGGAGGAGTACCACCACTCTTATTAGTGCATTATCCCCGTCACTTGGTATTCAAGAAGCTGCCATTATAGTCTTAGGTCCAGTACTACTACATACAGCACCTTAACTTTAGGTAGTGCGGACCAACCCTCGTCGTCTCACCCCGGACTCGCCTCGACTCGACTCAACTACGGTCTACCTAGGCTAGTCGAACCAACGGCCTGGATCCTTCGACTCAACTCATCAACTTTGCCTCCTCCAAACTCTTCAACCAAATCCACGACAATTCATTCTCAGTCAACTGCTCGGTTGATTCTCATATATTGTTAATTCTCACGTCACGTCTACTCTCCCCCAGCAGTTGCCACAACTAAACAGTCATCGATCGCTCTCTTTTCCTCGGCTTTGGCGTTGACTGTGCCTCATTCTTCTCATCTCACCAGCTTCTAACCCCACATCTTGAAGCGATCGACCGACGACGCCCGCTAGAAACGGCTTGAAAGCACTCGTCAATCAACTGGGCTCAGCTTGACTGTCTCTGTATTAACCACGCCTTGTCTCGTTGTCAACTGACCCGCCCACGACTTGCTCACCCCAAACAATACCATTGGTGTCGTCTCTCCTCAATCGGGCAATCGCCCGTTTCTCCAACCAACCTCATCTTACTCTCACTCTCAACCCACCGGCCACAGTTCCTCACTCTCACTTTACCAGTCACTGGCTTTCTCCAACACAAGATGGCGCCGAATCGCGGCGAAGACGACATAGAACGGTACATTCTACCCTTGCTATCCCGTTGCCGATCTACATGCATGCTGATCAGTGCTCTCAGTCTGTCAAGGACCACCAATGAATATCCTTCTAGTTCCATGATAGAACATGCACGGCGTCCTTCAGAGGCTTATGTCAACCTCCATGCAAACATTGAAGCCAAGTACGCTCACTGAACCTCGGCATGCCCGCTCAGTCGTTGATGACTAACGTCGCCCAAGAATCAAGAATCCCCTCTGGGGCCTTCCACGAGCAAGACTTCTAGCTGATGTTGATGACTTTTGTCGAAAGAAGGAACTAGAACAATACCGCCCACTCATTCGCAAGGGCGCTCTAGTTGCGCAGGACCCTACTAGCTATGAGGATATCGATGGAGACGAAAAGCTTGACGACACAGAGATACAAGCGCTTAGAGACGAAATCCTCCACAAGTGGCGAGTCCCTTTTGTTCTGTACCTGACCGTTGCGACATGCTCCATCGGCGCCGCCGTACAAGGATGGGATCAGACAGGTTCAAATGGGGCGAATTTGGAGTTCCCCTATGCTTTCGATATTGGCAGCGAAAGTATACACGACAAGCTCCTCGTCGGCCTCGTCAACTCTGCCCCTTACATCGGAACAGCTTTGTTCGGCTGTTGGCTTTCGGACCCCCTGAATTCCCGCTGGGGTCGTCGCGGCACGATATTCTTCTCGGCCAACTTTTGTCTCTGGCCTATCATTGGAAGCGCTTTCTGTAACACTTGGAGACAGCTTTTTGCGTGTCGTGTATTACTTGGTATCGGAATGGGTACCAAGGCTTCAACAGGCGAGTTTTCTTCGTCTCCAAACCACCACCACGTCGCCGGGACCTCGTAGCTGACATGTGATACAGTCCCCATCTTTGCCGCGGAAAACTCGCCCGCCCCGATTCGAGGAGCCTTCGTCATGAGTTGGCAGATGTGGACGGCTTTCGGTATCTTCCTAGGAACGTGTGCGAATGTCGCTGTTACCAAAATCGGCCATCACGCATGGAGGTTTCAACTAGGATCAGCGTTCATCCCAGCTGTACCCTTGATGTGCTTGATTTACTTCTGCCCAGAATCGCCTCGTTGGTACATGAAGAAGAACCGCTACCAAGATGCGATGAAATCCCTGTTACGACTACGAAACCACCCGATCCAGGCCGCTCGCGATCTATACTATATCCATGCGCAACTCGAGGTCGAACTGGACTTTATCGGCGAGGCACATTATGCCAAACGTTTCATCGAACTTTTTACCATTCCTCGCGTGCGCCATGCTACTGTGGCCTCATTCGTCGTCATGATTGCCCAACAGATGTGTGGGATCAACATTATCGCGTTCTACTCGACTAGTGTGTTCCGAGATGCAGGTGCTGACGATGACCAAGCTCTGCTGGCATCGATGGGGTTTGGACTGGTTAACTTTGTCTTTGCCTGGCCTGCAATATGGACCATAGACACCTTCGGTCGACGATCTCTGCTACTCTTCACCTTTCCTCAGATGGCATGGACACTGCTTGCAGCAGGTCTGTGTACTTTGATCCCAGGCACAGGCGGAGCTCACATGGCCTTGGTTGCGTTTTTTGTCTACCTTTTCGCGGCCTTTTACTCACCTGGCGAGGGACCTGTGCCTTTCACATACTCGGCTGAAGTGTTTCCACTGTCGCATCGTGAGGTTGGCATGTCGTGGGCTGTGGCAACTTGCCTCTTTTGGGCGGCAGTGTTGTCTATTACTTTCCCACTGATGTTGGCTAGATTGCATGCCATTGGTGCTTTTGGCATGTATGCAGGCTTCAACATCGTCGCGTTGGCTATGATTTTTTTGCTGCTACCAGAAACAAAACAGCGGACGCTCGAGGAGCTGGACTACATCTTTGCAGTACCCACTCGTGTCTTTGTGAGATATCAGGTTACGAAAGTGCTTCCCTGGTGGATTAGACGATGGATCTTGTTCCAACGAGAAGCAAGACTGGAGCCGCTGTATCAATTCGACACCGTCGGCGAACCCGAGGATAATCACAGCAGTGACCTTGGCTATGAAAACGACAAGGCAAAAGTTGAGTTGAAGGATACAGTTGGACTTACGTCAGGAGTTCAGACGACATGATGAGGTCGATGGTGGAGATTGTGATATCATGACATTTGGCGTTTGCTTGTGGGGACTTGATTGATTTGGAGAGTTTTGTTTGTACTGTACTCTTATGATACCCTGCACGAGAAAGTAGCGAGCGAAATGGAATTGGGCCTTGTCTTTAACTAAGGGAGACGAATACCCCACGAAAGAGGAGAAATGAGTGTATTGGTTTCTAGCCAAGTTACGTCAGGAGAAGACTAGTTATTGTCTGTACTCTGTATGATGTGTACCTATGTAATGGTCTACGTCTCTGATCGTTATTCATCAAAACCTGACGCTGAAATGAGCCGAGCTCTTTAGTTCAATGTGAGTGACGTCGTGATAGCGGAAAGTGAAGCGGGCTTCCTCAACTGGACCGACCAGTCTTGGCCCAAGGTGGGAATTCCGTCATTCTCATTCGGGGCCTCGATGATCACCATCCCCACTTGATCAACATTCGGATGGGTTGGAAAGAGATGATTGCCCAAAAGGCGCTGATGCTCGCTCAGTAACAGAGCTGAAATGGGAAGCGAGACGATAATGCCGGGGCCGACACGGGCGTCTACTGTAAATCGAGGAGACGCACCGTCTCCCCATACGAGTTCTCACGTCATGGTGTTTGCGCGCGCTTAGCTCAGTGAGTGACGCACACACTGTGTAGCTTCTCCTCGTTTACGATACCCGACGATACGAACTGGGGGAGTGAGAAGTCTTCGGGCGTTTCTATAGTAGAGCAAGAGCACGGCCAAGCTTTTCGGGGGATGTCTGATCGATCAGATCACGTTGCATCTTCTTGTTGTTGCTGGTTGAAGCGGAGACTGCCGATCGACCTACGTGGATTCCTCGTGAATAACGGGATCGACATTGCGTTGTCCAAGGTGGATGGGCACTGTGGTTGAGGAGTGAGACATGAAGGGTCCAGCGGATTAGCAACTGTGAGAATGATCAT
This sequence comes from Fusarium xyrophilum, assembly GCA_008711595.1. Taxonomy (NCBI): domain Eukaryota; kingdom Fungi; phylum Ascomycota; class Sordariomycetes; order Hypocreales; family Nectriaceae; genus Fusarium; species Fusarium xyrophilum. Next base: position 27,577 of record VYWZ01000651.1, on the reverse strand, counting down.
TGAAGATGATAACAGCAAAGTGTTATAAATAATAGCAGCAGTTGAAGTTGAAAGAGTGACAGAGGAGATGCAGTTGGTGGGACTGTAAGCCAAGCGATGACCCAAACTGTCGGTCCTCTCGAGCTCCAGTTTCGACGTCGCCCCAACTGCCGGTGTCAGTATCAGTGTCAGTGTCAGTGTCAGTGTCAGTGTCAGTGTCAGTGTCAGTGTAGGTAGGGTTACACTCCATCAGGATATAGCAAAGACACAATCTTGGCACCGGGAGATGAACCGAATTTAATGTCGCCTTGCGAAGAAATGGGGGAACATACAGTAATTAATATCAGCGTTTCCTGGCCTCGCCGCAAACTCTACCATTTCGATCCACGATGAAACCCAAAAAAGAAAAACAATTCACGGTCTCGACTTTTTTTGATTTTGACCTCCATCACAGTGGATGGAGGTCAAGGCGTGGACTACAGAGGAAGCGGTCAAAAGTTTTGTCTCGCCCCCCGGCTCGTGACAAGGGACCCTAGTGAAGTCAGAAAAAGCAAAAAAAGGCAGCATAAGACTTCCTGACCTGTAGACCTTCTGTAACCCCTCTATAAGCTGTTGAGTGATTTTTTCAAGTTTCTGATGATTCAGTAGATCCTTCGATTATGGCCCCAAATACGGATATCGCGACTCGTGCTTTTGTTGTTTCCCTCAAGGCCCCGTGCAGCGGCAAGACTTCTCCTGAGGTAGCGGAAATATCAGGACTTTCGATCCGTCAGGTTGATCGAATATATGCTCGTGCGATTGATAACGGGTTTGACCCTAATATACGACCACTGATTCTCAAAGACGAATATCTCAAAGATCGTCCTCGATCAGGGCGGCCGACGAAGGCAACGGAGGAAAACAAAGAGCTTGTTATCAGCAAGGTACAGCGCGATCGCTTTGGAAGGGAAAAAACCTGTGCTGATCTCGCCGGCGAGCTCAGCGAAGCAGGAATAGAAATCTCTGCATCAGCCGTCTATCGGATGCTGGTCTCTTCAGGATTTCGGAAGACGAAGCCAACGAGGAAACCGGGCTTGACAAAGTCGATGAAAGCTGATCGTCTCGCTTGGTGTATTGCCCACCGTGACTGGACCCTAGAGGACTGGAAGTCAGTGATTTGGTCAGATGAAACTTCTGTCATTCTCTTGCATCGGCGAGGAAGCTATCGTATTTGGCGAAGAGCGGATGAGCGCTTGCTCCGCAGCTGCATTCGAGAGCGCTGGAAGGGGGCCATGGAGTTCATGTTTTGGGGCTCCTTTTCCTACGATAGGTAAGGTCCTTGTCATTGCTGGGTTCCAGAGACCAAGAAGGAAAAAGCAGATTCCGTACTTATCCTTGAGGAGCTCAACCGTGATCTTGAGTTGAAGAAGAAAGAGGAATGGGAACTCACAACGGGGATGAGAAGAGTAGGTCTGAGAAATCTCCCGGGCAAGAAGCCTGAATGGCAGTGGAATGAGAAGAACGGAAAACTCGTGAGAAAGGAAGGAAAGGGAGGTATTGACTGGTGGCGATATCAGCAGAAGATCCTGATTCCAAAATTGCTTCCTTTTGCACAGTTATGTGAAGAAGAGAGACCCGGCACAGTTGTTCAGGAAGATAAGGCACCGGCACATAACCACCACGCACAGCAGCGGGTTTTTGACCTCGCCGGCGTACAGCGACTTCTTTGGTGTGGAAATAGCCCTGATTTGAACGCAATCGAAGCAGCCTGGCCGTATTTAGAGAGGGAAACCACGAAAAAAGGTGCGCCTCAAAGTAAAAGTGAAGCTATTCGCAGGTGGGAGGCAGCTTGGTTGGCGATGCCGCAGGCCAAGATTTGAACGAATCCCTTATCATGTTAAAAAAATCATTGAGCTAGAGGGAGGAAATGAGTACTTAGAAGGCAGGGGTAATCAGTTGTAAAAAGGTCAATTTAGAAGTACTTTCTCACTTAAAGCGGCACTAGTGATTTTAGCGTCAGACAAAACTTTTGACCGCTTCCTCTGTAACTAGCGAGCGTTTTTTCCCTTGCCGTCACCCTTATTCTGACACGTTGACGCAGGCTAATGCGGGATAGCATGGCTTGAGGTCACTTCGTGTCTGCAGGGGTAAATGTCATGGTTCGTTTGTTCGTTCTGAGCCAGTGGCAAGATGAGAGGGGATTGGAGCAGGAAATAAGTCTTGGTACGGTGGCTGTGAGCCTACGATGCATCATGGAGTAGATGAAATGGCCAGAGGGATGTATCCATAGGCAGTGTCATAGAAAGAAGCTTCAGCATGCTCGCCAATATCAACGTCAGGATCTTTGATCAGAGTACGGCGACTTCGTCTAAGGATACCGACAGCCAAGCGCTGCGGCAGTTGGCGGCTTTCAATTTGAACAACACCCTCATTCTCTGGTGGCGTAGACGCTAGAATTCCCGGGCATGACGAAAAGAAAGGGCTTGCTTAGAAAGTGTACAACTCATAGCTAAAAAGTGTACACTTTGTGGATCAACGCCACTTCTGGTCCGGTTCCGGAGGTCACATACAATTTACTATGAAGACTATAGCATGTCTACCATAGCTAGAATTTGTACACTTTCTAAGCAAGCCCAAAAGAAAAAGTGGTTGGCTTCGTCTTGTCTACAATGTCTTAATTGCGCGTCAATTATCCAAAGGTGTGCTAGTCGGGGATCAGCAACACAAAAAGGAAACTCAGCCGTTGAAGGCACGAGAGGCTAATCGTTAGCCTACGACTTGTTGAGCCGCCATCGACCCTTTGTAAGTCCATCATCAAATAAGAACTTTTCGTAATGATTCTCGCCATCTGCAGCATGCCGGACTCTTTCAACAACATTCGAACCATCACAGATCAGGGAGAACTCGTACCGTGTTTCACTGTGGCAGTTGTTGGCGTCAAAACGTCAGCTCCCGATGCGGGTTTGGTACATGGACCCGTTGAGATCTCTGGTGTCAATCTCTGCCATGAAGGGACGTCTCGAGAGCTTGAAGCTTTCTTGGTGGACAATGCTGGGTGGAACAAATAAGGAGAAGATATGGTTAGATGTTAACTTTTGGTGCTTTGCATCGACGATTGACTAATCTCGTATCGAGCATCGCTTCTAGTCCCCAGTTTTTGCTATGTTTCTTCCCTTGCTTGGGTATGATCATGGTGAAGATATTCTTCTTACGGTGTAAATGGGTGGCCTGTTAGTGGCCGGGGGGTGATTTGAACATGCAAACTGGGACACACACAGACTTTGATCGAATCCAAATCACGTTCGTATAAGCCCACGTCTCATCCTTAGTTGAATCCTACATATTTCTTGTCATAACTGCACTGTGCAGTATTTCGCGTATGTGTTGAGTTTTCGGCCGCGTAGCACCCCAGCCCGATTTGGAGACATGAAACAAAGGGATATCTGAGACCAGCTTGTCAATGGTTGTTTGTGGCTGCCGGGGGGCGGCGCCTCCCCCTGGCCCGGCGTTGAGAACCGCTGCCGTTCTGAAATGTTACTGGATAAATGCCGACATTTGGGGGGGCCGGGTGCCCCTGAAGCCCGGCATACAGCAGACGAAAGGAAAAAGTGAAGGGGAAAAAACTTGCAGAGGTGCCCAGTATCTGGGGACCCTGTCGCGGATCCTTTTTCAGCTGGCAGGGCTCATGATCCAGCGAGAGGGGAGCCCTGATCACTGAAGGCCCTAATGACCCAGGTCCTGGTCCATACCTAGAGAGAAAACCTTGAGTGGGTGGTTGGCTTTTCGCCATGACTGAAGACGCGCTGCTGGTAGATACACGGCCCCTAAGTTCTCCAGAGCCATGACCCGCCCGTGAGTGTGAAGAGAAAAAAACATCAGGGACCCCTTTTGTTGCTGACCATATCTGAGTCCCGGCTTGGTATTTCTGGGATTGTGCTTGGATGGTAAGGCGGACAAACCTCAAATAGCAACAAGGCCTGGCCTACCTAGCCTAGTACATAAGCAAAAAAGGGAAAGCACACCATGATAGTGAAGTCACAGTGTAATTTTTAAATATCTCGCACTGACACGAACTTGAGCAAGTGCCAAGTCCCACTGGGAAGTAACAAGGAACACCCACCCGATCCATGATCCCCGAAACCTCGTTCGTCAATGATTGACTTCAACCTCTCTTTCTAAGTCATTCCCTTTCTCTCTCTTCTTCCTCTTCCTCTTTTCTCCACCGACTCTCGTTTCAGTCCCTATTATAACCACGGCCCTCCCACCCTGGCCTAGGCTGGCTCTTCTTTTGACAGCTTCCCATCTTTTGTTTGTTTCCTAGCTCCTAGGTTTGATCTCCCTCTCTCACTTCCTCATTTCACCTCAGGTAGCACCAATAACCATCAACTTGTTCCTGTTCGTCTTCGCTGGAGAAGACTGCAGATCACCTTCGCTCTTTGTCCTATACCTGCAAAAAGGAGGAGGAGAAACACATGGGATCGTTGTAGCGTTTTGTCTGCATTTATTTCCTTGAATCTACTACATCATCGGCATACAGCACAGCATCAAGTCGGGCATTGGCATATCTAGCTTGGAGCAAGTCTTCGGCAAAAAGATAATCACCCCCATTCCTACCTGACTCCTAGACACCCTACGAGCGCAAGCAGATCATTGCGGCTGAGGGTTTGATATCCTACCACCGTCTCATATCCTGCTAGCACTGCCCGACCTCCGATCTTCAAACGCCTATCGGTTTCATCATCGGCCTCGACTCACGCCAAAGGGTCGATCACCTCTTAAATCGAAGTATTCGGGCCACCACATCGAATACTCCCACACTTTTAACTCCCTGGTTGGAGTTTGATATATAACTGCACACGAGAATGGTTAATCGCCACGTTTCTTTGTCTCCCCGCAATTCGCGTCACTCTCACACAGGCTTCGTTCCCCTTGGTCGCACCAACAGCAATAACGAAATGGGCGACGGTATTCAGCTCACCCCGGTCAAGAGCAATGCCTCTGCTCGGAGTGGTATGAGGAAGGCCGAGATGCCTCAACCCTCTACCATGGATAGCAACTCTCCTACCGAGGACGAGAAACTCACCGGTCAAGGTCACCGTGGCCGTCGAAGGAGAATGGGCGATGGCCTCTCTCGCAGCGGTACCGAAGGAGAGGAAACCACATTGAACTCAATGGGTAGACTCTACTACAAAATTATCGGCTTCTCTGTTGTCACCAGATACCTGGTATATGTCGTCCCCGTCGGTCTTCTCTTGGCCATTCCCCTGATTGTCCTCGCCGCCATTGGCAAGAAGGATGGCATTCCTGTCGGCAAATGGAACGGAGATGGTGACAGGTCTGGCGACGATGGTCCTCCGCTCTTCAAGATCTTCCTCTGGGTTCTCATCATGTGGCTCTCATGCTGGATCGCGAAGATTGTTGCTTGGTTCTTACCCTCGCTCTTCATGTTCTTTACTGGCGTCGTCAGCAAGGGTACTCGCAAATACGCAACTGTCCTGGGAAACCTGATCCTCCCCTTCTCCTTCTTCTTCTGGGCCTTGGCTTCTTATGTCACTTTCAAGAACCTCTGGATGGAGGAAGATAGAGGCAAGAACTACGTCCCGTGGGTCCGCACTATGGGCCGTGTCCTTGGTGCTCTTTTCGTTTCTTCAGCTGTCTTCCTTGGCGAAAAAGCGATTGTCCAACTGATCGGCATCTCCTACCATCAGCGATCGTTTGCCAACCGTATCAGGGAGTCTAAGCATGAGGTTCACTTGCTCGGGCTTCTTTTCGATGCCTCTCGAACCCTCTTCCCTCTCCATTGTCACGAATTCGCTGATGAGGATGCCATCATTAATGATAGCATTGAGGTGATGCTCCGTGGTAAGAAGGGACACAAGCGCAACGGCTCTGCAACCCCCATGAAGCTCATTGGAGAAGTTGGCAAGATCGGAGACAAGGTTACCTCCGTTTTCGGCAACCTTGCCTCTGAGATCGCCGGCCGACAAGTTTTCAACCCCAACTCCGCTCATTCCATCGTTATCGAAGCTCTTGAGAAGACCAAGTCATCTGAGGCAATGGGTCGACGTATATGGATGTCTTACGTTGTCGAGGGTCACAACTCACTTGTTCTGGATGACTTCCAGGAGGTTCTTGGACCTGCTTACAAAGAAGAGGCTGAGGAATCATTCTATATGATCGACGGTGACGACAATGGTGATATTAGTCTCGATGAGATGGTCCGAAAGGTTGTTGAGATTGGTACAGAGAGAAAGGCCATCGCCGAAGGTATGAAGGATATTGGTCAGGCTCTTCAGGCTTTTGACAAGATTCTTCTCGTCGTCGTCCTGCTGATCGTTATTTTCGTTTTCCGTAAGTCTCACCTCGGAAGTGTGTTTTGAACTATACTGACAAGCCCCTCAGTTGCTTTCTTCCAGAGCAGCTTCATTACCACCCTCACCACTGCCGGAACTACCCTGCTTTCTCTGTCTTTCATCTTCGCGGTCACTGCCCAGGAATTCCTCGGTTCTTGTATCTTCCTTTTCGTCAAGCACCCCTACGATGTCGGTGATCGTGTCGACATCAGTGGCACTAGAATGGTTGTCAACAAGATCTCCCTCCTCTACTCTGTTTTCCACCGACTGGACACCATGCAAACAGTTCAAGTGCCCAACATTCAGCTCAACAACATCTGGATCGAGAATATATCTCGTAGCAAGGCCATGCACGAAACCGTCGAAGTCAACGTTTCTTTCGATACCTCATTCGAGGACATTGAACTTCTCCGCCTCGAGATGGAGAAGTTTGTTCGACAACCCGAGAACGCTCGTGACTTCCAGCCTGATCTTAGCATTAGTGTTGGCGGTGTCGGTGACCTCGACAAGCTTCTGCTCTATGTCACCATCGCTCACAAGTCCAACTGGCACAACGATTCCGTCCGCGCCAGCCGCCGCTCTAAGTTCATGTGTGCACTTGCCCTGGCTCTGAAGAAGGTGCCTCTCATTGCTCCTGGTGGTGGCGGCGAGCCTCTTGGTGGACCTACAAACCCCTCTTACTCTGTTACTGTTACCGATGAGTTCGCCAAGAACAGCCGTGAGGAGGCTGCTAAGGCTACTGATGAAGCTCGCATGGTCCCAACCTCGAAGCAGGAGAACACCGAGGAGAGCCAGGCCCAGGCCACCGAAGGCTTCAACTCGCGGCCCCCTGCCGCCGGCCTTGGTGTCTGGGATAATAGTGACAACCACACACTAGGCTCCCATGATGATGAAGTCAACCGCAACCGCAACATAGAGCATTTGCGGACTGATCTCAAGCGTGAGAGCACTCGGGGTCGGCGCAAGGCGGGTGAGGCTATCCCCTCACTTTCTCTCGAGACGGCTCCTCGTGCTAGCATCACGTTGACGCAAGCAAGCCCTCGCAGCCCTCACCGTGGCCCCTTCGATGAAGAGGCTGAGGCTGGTATGGGCTCAACGCTTTACCATTCTAATCTATCTGCCGGCCCATCTCAGGGTTCTCAAGGCTACCAGCCATATGCCGGCTCCAGTAACCAGTACAATGTCGCGCACCCCCTACAAAGGCCTGGTCAGGGACTGCCTCAGGGGCCACTTCCTCAAGGACAACCACCCGCTCCCCAGCGCTAGTGGACCTGGAAGTGAGACATACGAACTGTAACGGCTGATCAGTGTGTATTGAAAGTAGCAATATTGGGGTGGTTATTTGGGACGGGACTGAATTTTTCTATGTTGGTATTCGGTTCACTCGAGAGACTAGAACAGTCATCTCCTTTCTTGGAAATCAGATTGGGTCATCCGTATAAAAAGATTGGGCGTATGTATCGGTTTATGAAACCCAGTCAGGGACTACAGAGCAGCAGCTCTCAATATTCACGAAGTAAAGAATCCAGATTATTATTACACTTCAATCAAATATTTTGAGGATAATTGTTTCTCAAGGATCTTTGCGTCTGCGGAGGCTACTAATTTAGCAAACGTGCTCTGGAGGTGGGACATCGCCGTCCTTTGCCCCCAACTCAGTCTTGAGAACACGACCGAAGAGTTCCAGCAGAACCTCGAAGCAGACTTTGGTGATGGCAGGATCATAACGTCCCTTGCTTAGCTCGTCACGGATGAAGGCGTGCTGAGCCCAAGCAAACTCATAGAAGCTAGTAGGGACACCAGCCTCGCGAAGCTTGGCACGGATTAGATCGCGACCAGCATCAGGGACATGAGTGTCCTTTACACCGAAGATCATGGCAACTTCTCCCTTGAACTTGTTGAAGAGATCGATGGTATGGTTGCTGTCGGAAGGAGCGGTTGATGAAGTGTTGGGCGCAGCATAGGGGCCTAGTGTGCGGGAGTGAATATCCGTTGCGAAGTAGGCAACGCACGCAGAGATGCGAGGGTCAAGCTGTGCCGAGGTGTTGAGTGATATGAAGGGAAAGAGTTAGGTGAAAGACTCACAGCAGCGCGAACGGCCAGATGGCCACCTAGACACATGCCTGTAGCTCCAATGCGGCCTGTACAGGTGGGAAGTGAGAGGAGGTAATCGACGGTGGCATATGAGTCGGCATCATAGGACTCGAGGGTCTATAACAGTCGATTAGAGTGAGTTCATGTAAACAGTGCTCATCGTCGAGTGGATGGATACCTTTTCGATCTTGAACTTGTTGCCACGATCAGTGTCCTCGGCATCGTACTTGAGGGGCTCAGAGCCTGTGAAGTCATGGTAGGATGAAGGTGCAGCGACAATGTAGCCTTGACCAGCGATCTGACGAGCGAAGCGGGCAACAGGGCCAGTGACTGGAGAAGTAGAGTGAGCTTGCCGTGATGTTGATGTGATTATGATAAAGACTTACCTTGGTAGATCTCGCTGAAAAGACTCACACCAGGGTAACGTCTGAATGAAGGTCAGAATGATGCAGAGCAAGAGGACCCAGGAGACTTGCGCATTCGGATATCCAGGAACAGTGGGATGAAAGACAAAGATGCCTGGTCATGAGCGTAAGCTTCTAATATCACATATGACGAGAGTTCAGCTGGACGTACGCATAGTACCCTCCTTGCCATTGGCAGAGGTAGGGACATCGACGTGAGACTCCTTAATCAACATTTTGCCTCCTTGAGACCTGATGATCTTAAGGGTTCGGATTTTTAATGTTGGAGGGTATGGATTGTAGTTAGTTGCTTTTATCCATTCAACCTCATATCATTATCAACTTCCCCTCGATGCCCCTCGGCGGGGGTGTTACATACATCCTTCAAGCGAGACGCCTCTGATTGGCCGAGAGCAACACCATTCATTCAAGCTTCATAACTTGATCCGTCCGTTGTGGCACCCGGACCGATCCCGCCAGCACCCGCTATAAGTAGAACCAGTCTCATGAGTAAGCAGTAGTAAGTTCTTATTAGCAGAACGCAGCTGATGACATGTCTTGGACACCTACGGTGCGTGTCCTAGGGCAGCTGCTGCAGTACAATGTGACCGCTTTTTTGAATACCGAATCACGGGCAGAAATAAACATGTGGCAGGGATACAGCTAATTACCGTAGAGCACCTGCATATAAGGAGTGATAGGGAGGTGCTTCAGTGGGACCTCGACTGCTAATCCGCCTTCGGACCGTCGAATCCTAGGGGAGAAGAGGTTCGTTCCAGCAAATAAGTACGTACCTCACAACCCCCATCATCCGTCGTCACAAGGATCTTTCCTGTCCTTCCTTGTTGTCTCTCTGTCCAGGTGGTCACAACTTTTTGGTCGTTCGACTAGTTATTTGCCCCAACAACTCTCGATCCTGTTTCTGACTCTTTTCTCCCTCTATACGAATTAACAAAAGGGACACTTCCTTAAGCATAACTTATATTCTCACGATAACATAAGCTCATCATATCGAGGGTCGCCACCCGTACTTATTCCACGGATGCACGCCCCAGCTCTCGAATAAACCACCTCTACCTACATCTACTACGTTTCTCCTTGACATATATCAATCGCATACCATGAACGGCCATTTTTCTGCCGTCGGCGAGGCGCCGGGGGCTGGAAGCTATGAGCATGGCGTACAGGTTATTGACGAGGATAAGGAGTTCAAGTATGTACTGTACAGCTGTCGAGTTGTTCCTCGCCACTTTCTCCATCATGATGTCTACAGTACTGACTTACCCTACTACACTACAGCACCCACCTCAATGAGTATCTCAACGTTACCGACGTTGCCGCTTCTGGCTTCAATTACCATCTTATCTCCGTCTTCGGCTCCCAGTCGACCGGAAAGTCGACCCTCCTAAACAACCTCTTCGGCACCGACTTTTCCGTCATGTCAGAAACCGAGCGTCGACAGACCACCAAGGGTATCTGGATGTCCAAGAACAAGCGCGAGACGAGTGCAGGCACAAAGATGTCCGACAACATCCTTGTCATGGATGTTGAGGGTACCGATGGTCGAGAGCGCGGTGAGGACCAGGACTTTGAGCGCAAAAGTGCCCTGTTTGCGCTGGCCACCAGCGAGGTCTTGATCGTCAACATTTGGGAGCACCAAGTTGGTTTGTACCAGGGTGCGAACATGGGACTTCTCAAGACCGTTTTCGAGGTCAACCTGCAGCTGTTCCTCAAGGACAAGCAGTAAGCCGAGCTCTACGGTAGCCCATTGCTTGCGCGATTACTAACTCTACCTAGGTCAACCCCTAGATCTCTACTCTTCTTCGTCATTCGCGATCATCTTGGCACTACACCCTTGGGCAACCTCCAAACCACCCTGATTCAGGACCTGACTAAGATTTGGTCGTCCATCTCCAAGCCTCAGGGGCTTGAGGGTTCGCGCATCGAGGACTACTTCGACTTTGGCTTTGCTGCCCTGCCTCACAAGATCCTTCAGGCTGATAAGTTCACCGAGGAGGTCCGGAAGCTTGGATCGCGGTTTACGGCTGGACATCGACACGGCAAACCTGGTCCGCACGGTGACCAAGAGCTCGAGGGTGGTCTCTTCCTCCCCGAGTACCACCGACGAATTCCTGCCGATGGTTTCTCTGTTTATGCTGAGGGCATCTGGGACCAGATTGTGAACAACAAGGACCTGGATCTGCCTACCCAACAGGAGCTCCTGGCCCAGTTCCGTTGCGACGAGATTTCTCGAGAAGTTCTGATTGACTTCGACGTCGTAGTCACGCCCCTTGAAGAGAAGCAGAGCGAAGCTTCCAAGCTCGGTGTCCCAACCGTTCTGCCTGATCTTGGCCTGGCCGGTAACGATGCTCGCCAGAAGTGCATCAAGGCTTTCGAAGTGCAGGCAAGCCGATACCATAAGGGGGTCTACGCCCGTAAGCGACACGAGCTCGAGGGCAACATTGATACTCGCCTGAAGGCACTCTACCAGGGCCAATTGGCCGCCGCACACAAAGCCGGTGTCACTGCTTTTGGCGAGGCTGTTGCCAATAAGGTGAAGGCTGGGCAAAAGGCTGGCGGTAGCTACGAATTTGCCCAAATCGTCGCCAACGAAAAACGGAAGACGCTGGATATCTTTGGTGTTGAGGCTCAGAGCTTACTCATTGAGGGTGTCTCATGGACTAATTTCGAGTCGCAGCTCAAGCTCTTCGAAAAGGAGCTTGACGAAGAGAGCGCTAAACTACGAAAAGAAGAGATGCGACGACTTGCGACCCGTGTCGAGCGCTGGGTCAGATCTCGACTTGGCGATGCCGTCGGTCTCGAGTTCAACAAGTTGGGCAGCGGCCGAGCCGGTGGTGGTGCCCCCGAAACAGGCGAGAAGCCTGACACCGAGAAGGATCTCTGGGACAGAGTATGGAAAGTCTTCACGGGCATTGTCAAGGAAGCCGAGGTTCGATTTGCCGAGCGGGCTAAGAGCTTCGACGCTACTCAGGAAGAGGTTGAGATAGGCACATGGCGATTGCGCCGAAAGAGCTGGAACGCCCTTCGGGAAAAGATCGAGGAAGAGGTTATGGAGGGCAATATTCTGCTGAAACTTCGAGAGAACTTTGAAGATAAGTTCCGATACGACGAAGCCGGTGTACCCAGGATATGGCGTCCCAGTGACGATATTGAGGGTATTTACACCAAGGCGCGAGAGTCTACTCTCACCCTTGTTCCTCTTCTCTCGAGGTTCCGGCTGTCGGAGACATATGGCCCTCCTGACTTACCAGGCTTCGTTGGACCTCAGCCCAACGGTGTCCAGGCTAGTGATGAGGAGGACCTCACACCTATTGGGGGTATCGACGAAGAGGATGGCAAGAGCCTCGAGGAGGAGATGACGGTGCTCAGCGAGGGCAAGCGCCAGGATCTTGTAGTACGATTCAAGAAGACTGCTGATGGCGTTTACGTCGAAGCTAAACGAGGTGCTATTGGTGGTGTTGCTCAGGTTCCCTGGTACTTTTATGGCTTACTCCTTGCCCTTGGCTGGAACGAGATATTGACTGGTAAGTTTTATCCGGCTATGATCGGCCTTTGTGCTTTGGCTAACAGACGGCGTTTCAGTCCTGCGAAACCCCTTCCTTTGTCTCCTTATCCTGGTTATCGCCGGAGGTACATATGTTGCATACACGCTCAACCTCCTCGGTCCTATGCTCTCAATGGGCAATGCTGCTATGACCCAGGGTGTCGAGATTGCGAAGCAGCAGCTCCGCGACTTTATTGCCAACTCCGATACAGCACGTCAATCGGTTGGCATGCCTGCGCGCGAGGACAGCGATAACATTAGCATGGATACTTTGGATAGTCGGGGCAAGAAGGTCAACACGACTTCTACGGAGAAGGATGACATTGACGGCATTTAATGTATAGGGGTTGTGCATAAGTCTGAGCAGTGGCGCCAGGCCATCTCGAGTATGATTAGCGAACAGGATATAATGTCTACTGTAAAAATAAAAGGAGAATATGTTCGATTCACTTGGCGCAAGTGATAACCAAAATTGACTGCTCCGATAGAATCGTTCCCAAGTAGATTATAGGGGTATCTAGAATGCCTCCAAGCCAGCCGGCGTACCAAACCAATTGCCCAGGTCCGATGACTCCTTATCCTTGTCCCCCGAGGTGAAGTAATCGGTGAGCCTACCCGTCTCACCGTCATCCTCGAGTGGCCACTCAACCTTGACACCATTTCCCTTGGCCTCAAGCATGTCCTTTGCTGTCCCCCAGCTGAACCGACACTCCGGTCCCCATCCGAAGACAGGATGCATGTTGCCCTTCATCCATCCAACGCAGCGTCCGTCAGATGGATATCCTGAGCCCCATGCCATACCCTCGCCATCCTTCTCATCCTCATCTGCCCTCGCTTCAAAGAGAACCTCGAGCGCGGCATCACGAGTGACCTTTGCGCATACCGATGCAGCACTGACGCAGGCGTACAAACTATCCGCCTTCTTGGCAACCGTAATTTTGGCTGTGGGAAACACGCGCTGCAGCTTTGCTTGATATGCTGCTGGTAGGCCAACTGTATCAACGTAAATCTCCTGGATGTTTACGCCAAGTGCATACACAGCCTTTATAAGATCGACCGTGGCGTCCATAGCTTGTGCATTGAGGTTATACGCATTCGTAGGTCGGTACATGTTCGCGCCGATATCTCTAGCCGATAGTGAGGCAGTTGCCCAGCCACAAGAGTCGTGGAGATCCGAGCCAGGTGTGCAAAGTGTGCGCATAAGGTCTGAGCGAAAAGCAGGTGTGAGGGCCTTGGAATCGTCAAAGTGATGCTTCTCACGAAGTAGAGAATCAGAGAGATCTAGGGGTAGGAAGAAGACGCCGTAGACCATGGGGCCGAGAACAGGGCCACGTCCGGCTTCGTCGACACCGAGACAACATGGAGTAGCTGAGGAGGGATCAGAAGGGTCGCTGGGAAGTAGAGAGGAGGGAACGGCGGAGAAGTGGTTGAATGACGAGCCTGAGAGAAGGGCTTCGCCATGAACTGAGGGTGGGATATAAGTTGTCGAGGAGCGGGTGACTGTCTCGGGGACGTCTTCGGCTGGTGAATCCGTCATTATGAGATGCTGTATAAGTGGTAAAAGGTTTAGTTCGTTATGCTGTAGGTTTTGATTCTTGGCAACAGACTTGTCGATTGATCGTTTTGACGTTTCTGGTTGTCATGGAAGTTGAAGTAAAGAGGATGGAAGTTGGTGGTGAGGTTTCAAGGAGACGCGTCTACACGCGTTAAGCACCCGAGCCCCATATTTTATATAATAGTGACCATGGAGCTAGCTATACCTATAAGCACTTGACTACCACAACCAGCCTAAAGCTCCATATTGTAAGTTATGGGAAATGTACGATCGGCTTGGCCTAATTCGAGTGGTCAAGTTGTTTTTGATTTTCTCGGAGTCATGTTATCTGATAATGCCGTTGATGCCGGCCGAAAGCAAATAAACAAGCCACTGCACGCATGCACTCGGCACTTATACGACGCCACTATAAGTCAAGCCACATGCAGCGGCAAACTGAAAGTATCGAGTCAATCACCTCAAAACATGAACGTGACAGATTGATCGAGCTCCTGACGGAGTATAGATCAACAAAGAGTGAACAATTTCATCCGCGGCAAAGCTCTTCTCTCATCATGAGCTACGCATACAGTTAAAGGCCCCGAGCAATTCATGGCCTATCATGCAAAAGGATACCTACCTATGTAAGCCCACTGTGCTCATGTAAGATTTCACTGGGCAAATCAACTGTGACCCTCTAACACCCCCCCCAGCTACAGGCGGGGACCACAGGATTCCAATTACGTTACTTGGGCGCGCCGCTCAAACTTAAGTCACCACCAAACAACATTCACAATCGCGTCACTAGTCGCGTCTTTATTTCCGATTCTCATTGTATCGCACCCATACAATTTGACGTAGCGAGAAGAGATTCCTTCTCACGAAAAGAAGAAGACGCAGCATTCATTCAGGAGGAAAATAAACAAAATGGTACCTCGAGGCGCAAGGCGCAGCGAAGTTGCTGAACCGCAGGCCATCTACAAGCTCGGTGAGCGTGGTCGGTGAGTTCATGTTGCGCGTTTGAAGCGCAACATTCTATCGCTGCCTATATTCATGCAGGGTCTAATTGTCCTTGTAGCAAAACTGGTGTCGAGTTGATAGACACGGGCAATCGCGATGAATATGGCATGCAACCTTTGGACGACCTTCTTTCTTCTCCCCTAGAAAAAGAAACCGGATCTGACCAAAGATACGATGACGAGGATGAAGCGCCAAGGGATGACCAATACGAGAGCGACGACGATGAGGACGAAGCTGGCAGTGAAGATATGGATATTGAAACAAGTGCGATCGCAGATGCCTGCAGCCATATGATGCATTAACTGACACCATTCTAGTTCCTGGGCCGGGACCACGGACTGTGCTTAGGGAAAATAGGCAGTATCCCATCCCTCGGAGTCGATCGCCCGTGAAGACTACATTAATGTCTTCCCCTCGACGAAATCCGAACCTCGAACATCTCTCCTCGCCCACGCGCCCTCCCTTTTCCAACGATCGCGACGCTACTGTGACCCGGAAAATCGATTTTGGAGCAAAGCCCTCTTTGCGCGGGAAAGCTACAGCGAATGGAGTCAACGGCGGTACTCACGAGGAAGAGGACGCCGATGAAACGAGAGATGCGCCAGAAGCCAGTGAAGCGGGCGACGTTGGGGATGACATGGACCTTCTCGATAAATCTCTTGAATTGGTTGACGACCTGACTAGACACTCTTCAGAGCACGAGTCAGAGCCGGAGCAGGAGCCTGCCAAGACCAACAAAGCATCAGCCAAAGACAAGTCACAACGTGCAGAACCAGAACCCAGAAAGCCAGGGAAACGAGGAAGGCCAGCGAAGGCCAAACCAGTGGAAGAAGAGCCCGTGGGGGAGGAGCTTGTTGAAGAGGAGCCCCAAGAGATCCAGGAGCCAGGCAAGGGCCGAAGGGGACGGAACCCGAAGCCTGCTGTTCAACCTAAGAAGTCAGCCGCTCCCGAATCACGGAAACGATCAGCGCCAGAGGAACCAGGAGAGGCCGAGGAGCATGAAGAGTCAGACAAAGAAGCCTCAGATCCCGAACCCGAACCTGAGGAGTCCCCCAGACAAACCAAGAGACCACGCACTGAAGCCCCGAAACCCTCGAAACCAGCCAAGTCAGCTCCAGCAGCCGAGCCAAAACCTAGGGGGAGATCTGGGCGAAAACCGAAACCACAGACCACAGGTGATGTTGGAGATTCGTCAATTGCAGCAATTCAGCATAGGCCTCCAATGCCCAAGAAGCGAGGCCTGGTATCTGTTCGTCATAGCCTCGACGAAGTTAAGACGACAAGATCTGGGAGACACTCATTCAAACCCCTAAATTGGTGGGCAGGCGACAAGGTGGTTCAAGAGGAAGAGGAATTTAAGGACGTCTCTGGCCGTGACCGCTTTGTGTTGTCGACTATTAAGGAAATCATCCGCGCACCTCAAGAAGAGCCGCCTGCAAAGCCTAGGACAAAAGCCCGTGGAAGGCCGAAATCCAAGGCTGTGCGGGAAGTTGAAGTGGTTGAGCCTGAAGAGTGGGAGCTGAACCCTGGTGTTGTCAACGCTGAGGTCATCTTGTGGGAGCCTGAGCACGAGACGAATCCTCCTGGAGACGAAGAACCAGTCGAGGTTATGGAGGATCGGGTTGCCATATCGGGTGAAGCTATTCAGACTCGTGTTGTTCAAAATGTGTCTTTCCGCATGGCCAAGACACTCACAACCCCTTTCATGGGTGCTGGTGTCGTTGATCTACCTGCTGGCTCTGAAAAGAGGCCAAAAAACTCGCGAAAGATGCACATGGTCTTCTTTGTACATACTGGAAAGGTGCTCGTCACTGTGAACGAGGCTTCATTCCGACTCAGCGCTGGAGGCATGTGGTTTGTTCCCAGAGGTATGTCAACGTGCTCCCCCTTTTTTCCTCAACAGCTGAGTGGCTAACTGTGGATTAGGAAACTACTACAGCATAACAAACGACTACGACACAGATTCTCGCATATTCTTCACTCAAGGATGTGAAATATCAGCTCAACCAGCAGAACCCGATCAATCACAAATGTCCATGATGGCCTAGGACTAATTAATATAGAGAAGGCTGTGGAATGTCAATGGTGAACTATTGTCACTTTGTGTCACCATGACAAAGTTGACGAGTATACTTTTTTTTAAAGCAACTGTTTACTTGTGAGCATCCTTGGAAGTAAAAGCATGAATACGGAGGTTCATTATGTCGGATTTGCCTTGGAGGAGGAGACACTCGTTGGCCGGCTTCATGATTTATGTTCGATTAAGGGCTTGTTTAGCTGTATACCATTCATGACAGATGAAATCTCAATTTCACTGCAAGATTCTTACAACCGTACCCGAAACGCAATACCACTGCCGCACCATTATGAGATGATAAGTGTTGTTCATAAGCACCTTTCCGGGTCTTAGAAAGTCCTAGTAGACTTAAATAAATCTCAGATATTCCTATTCCGATATAGTATGACAATAGTTAGAGAGGAGTCATTACAAATCAAGATAATCCTTCCCAAGCATATGCAACCCATCATTAAAACTCCTCGCTCAGAAGCTTCTTCAAAGTGGTCATTTCCTTATCCCATTTAGTGATCTTGGCTTGGCTATCTTCCAATTTGCGGAGCAAGAAGTTGATACGTCCTGCTGTCTCTGCTGTCTGGCGAGGCAAGCCGCCCAGAAGAGATAACTCGTTTTCAACCTTCTCGATTGAGCGAGCTTCGGCCTTGGACGAACCACTGAGAACATCATAGTCCATCTTGGCTCTAAGGACACGGTCCTGTAGAAGGACCGAAAATGCAGCTTGGTGCAGAGGCTTGCTAGCTGTGATTGTCATGGGTCGGCCTTGGTGCGTCTTAACCGCGATGAGCTCGGCGCTGACGAGGCTATCAATGGCGGCATCAGCATTTGAGGCAGCCGCGGGTGCTGCGGAGGAGAATGGCTCAGAGAGTGTGACTTCGTTATAACGTAGATTGGGGGTTTGAGCAAGTGACTTGATAAGATGCCAAGCCTGTTGAGAAGAGAATTTCTTGTCCTCCATCTCTGAGGCCTTGCCCAGAAGGTATATACGAACAATGTCAGTAGCTGTCTCGGAAACGATCTCTTCCATAGCTTGTTTGGGAGATTGCCCAGTTCGTAGGCGCCGGGCGAGGAACTCCAGATCTGTAAGACGGCCACCAAGAGTGTCGATACATCGGTCAAGCTCAAACATGTTTGGGCGTGGAATAGGTGATTTTTCAGTTTCTTCATCCCTTTGCTCCTTTCGTGCTTTCTCTTCAGCGGCGAGTTGATCCTTGAGCCGGCTAAGAACAAAGTTCTTTGCTACCTCGGGCGCCAAATCACCAAGGGAAACAGTACGGAAGAGTCGGTCGGGCAGTGCTTTATCCAGAGGCTTTGAGTAGGCCGAGTCGGTGGTAAGGAAGATAACATGTGCGACGTTGTTCTGCACGACAGTCGCTGCCCACTCAGCTATCTTGTCGTAGATGATGCTGTTTTCCTCGCCCTTGTGGAGGAAGTTATCGATAACGACAACAGGTCTACGCTCGGGATGAGCTTCCAGCCAAGCGTCCTCAGACAGCTTGTAGTCGCTATCTTTCTTGTTACGAGAGCCAACAGCAACATCTTTGAGGGCGCCGGTAGTGGTTTGCATGATCTTGGTCAACTGAGACTCGAGAGTTTCCGAGAAGCCAGCCTTGACTCCCGTTGTGCTCTGAACAGCAAGATCAATCATACTGCTCATGCTGTTGGCCCATGAGAATACAGGACGATAGCCAACGGCTGTAGCCAGACGTTTGATAGTGCCCGCCTCACCCCTGGCCTCAACAATTCGTCTGCAGTCGATCTTGAGCACGTTCTTTCGACCTTCCAAAGCTTGATCCATGACCATCTCAACCTTTCCTGAACCTTTGGGTCCAGTAACAACGATGAAAGTGTCAGATGTTTCATCAAGCCAGCCTTGCACTTTGTCAATTGCATCTCGTCGATGATTCCAGACTTCCTCGAGGCCATCTCCTCCCTTGGGTTTGGTTGATAAGCCAAAGTTGCCAGACTGTTTCTTGAACCATTTGTAGATTCGAGAATCCTTAAACTCTAGAGAATGCTGAATATGAAGCTTGATGAAGAATTCCCGAATAGGGTCGAAAATCAGAACCGACAGACCAGCTACGAGAGCAGCAAAAACGGGTATCACAATACGTGGATGGTTTGTCAACCAATTCCAAATACTATGAGCCTTGACGCGTTTCTCGAAGGACAGGCGAAGCTTGGTTCCGTTCTTACCACCTCCCAAGATCTCGTTGACAATGAACCCATGCATGCAGTTGCGAGCCATAATTGCGTCTCTTGTTACAGGAAACATGACATGGGCATATCGTGGCGTGACCTTTGAGTCGGTTGGCTGTGGTATAATATCTGCGATTTTTCCATATTTGCGGAATAAAGAGTACAGAGTCTCTTCGGGAAGCTCTTCAGGGGTGGTACCGGGAGTTGGAGGAACAAATTCTATCTTGATGAAGCTTGTAGGGTATCTGTACAGGTCTTCTAACCATGGCGTGCCCTGTACGAGACGGGCGTTGACAGGACGAAAGATGGAGAACCAAGGTTTTATGGGCTTCTCTTTCAGTCGAGCTGCTAATTGAGCTGATAGATGAACTGAGTAAGTATATGCGTTTGTGAGTCCCGACAGGGTAAAATATACCTTCGATTTCGGCAGGGTCTATGTTGGAGTCATGCACGAATTTGACATATGCACCTCCATCCTTGAGCCGTGGTAAGATTTCGGTCACCTTTATCGGTAGGTCTTCTGGAATGGCTGTCTTCACAAGGCGAATTGGGTCGAGAATACCTAAGGAGGATGATTCAAATCGCCTGAGTAAATCCGATACGTCGTTGTCCGACTTCCAAGGACGCACGAGAACGCTGCTGAGTTTGAGAGGAAAGATATCTGAGTTCCATGTCAGCTGACAAGCAAGCGATGGTTCGTTTATGTGGGGATTCACTATCGAAAAAGAGAATGGCTTCATTGGATTGTGTAGTGATATGACCACTCTTGTCAGCACCTTCTTCGGGTGCAATTGGGGGAACCGCCTCCTCGGGGTTGATGACTGTGCTCTCCCACACGCGACTAACAGGTTGGTTTATCGCACTTTGGCCGAGCCCTTGTCGAAGAGAAGCTGCTGCGAAGCCACATCCGAGGGATCTCGATGATATGAGGGGCCGGCGGGCTGCGAAAAGTGCCGCCGTTACAAGACATCGGCTTGGAATCATGATGCTTCGATCCCAACAGCGCGCATTCTGCAACAGGTCAGGTTGGGAGAGTGGGAGATTTCTCAAGTTCGTGAAGAGATAAAGTTTGTTGATTAGGGTGGAGAATTGTTGGCAGGAAGGGCTAGCTTGGAGCTGTCGCATTGCAGCTAGCTTCCTCCAATGTGGTCATAAGCTGAGAATGGCAGTTGAGTCTCGACTCGACCTGGACTGCCCTGAGATGTAAGAGCTACTATGAAGCACGTTTGTATGTCTCTAACACTAAATTATTAATCACCATTACTCCCTTGAGGTTTAATTAGGTAGGTATACTATTCTGATGGAAGTCATAATATGCATATACCTCAAAATAAATATTTGTTTTCTTTTCGGCCAGCGGCTGAAATGCCTACCCATGTGAAGATCAACCCCACCAAGCAATTTACGATCCGATCCATGATATAGAGATCACGATGATGCTTCAATTGCCTCGCAAAACTCGCTAATAAATTACCCTATTGGATTATAAATATGCCAGAAAGGCTAAGTTAATTACTGTTTAGAACTTCTTATTCGTAGTAGTCTTTATTAATCTCCCATCAGAGTACAGTGGGTAGCTAGCTAAGTAGGTAAGTATTTAGAGAAATGAAACCCGGTTATCAGGGCAGACACCAAACCCTTCACACGAACATATGTTAGATCACAGTATAATAATATTTAGACCCAGGAATCCATATGCTACGGCTTAGAATAGCACATTGATTGTTTTTATAGAAGAATTACGATATGATAACCTTGAAGTCCCTTGTTAGGCAGATCTCGTCGGGAATACGGCAGATCTATTTTTCCTCTTTATCCCTCTCAGCGTCGCATTTCATCACCCAAATCTCCAATGTCCAGGACAATCTGCGCTCCACCAAGACTCAAATCAAATTATATCGGTTCAACTGGACAGTCGGTTCTCTATTCGTCAAGATTCAGGCTTTAAACACGCCACCCCCTTGCGACATCGATATTTTCCCCTTCCATCTCCACGAAACTCTGAGCTTTTTCGCATCAACCATCACGAGACTCAAACGAGATCTTCAGTTGAATCGACCACTTATAAATCGTCGCAATGGGTTGGCTATGGTCTTCAACACCTCCTAGCGAGGGCAAGCCAGCTGCGCCAGTTAAAGAGACTCCTATTGTCGCATCACCAACAACCGCAACCACATCCACAACTTCGGATCCTTCAACAACAGCCCCGTCCAATTCCTTTACCGATCCCGAAATCCAAAAGTTCATCGATCTCTTTGAAGCTGAGAAGAACGCAAAACCCTCCACAACAGAAGACCAACAACAACAAAACTTACCTTCCAAATTACCATCATGGCTCTCTCTCAAAAAATCCACACGCTCATCCACCCCTACACCTGCCGATATTCCTCCCCGCGATGCCCTCTCCGAAGCCCTGCTCCCAACAGACATGTCCTGTCGTCAGGCCTTCGACCAAGCATGGGCATGCAACTCGATGGGTGGACAGTTCAATTCCGTGTATCGCTACGGTGAGATGAGATCATGCAGTGAGCATTGGGATGACTTCTGGTTCTGCATGCGTACCAAGAGCTACTCTCCTGAGATGCGGGAGAAGGCTATCAGGGATTATTATCGTGCGAAGGAGTTTACAAAGTATGGTCCTGGGAAACCGAGTAGTGAAGATGTCTGGGAGAGTAGAGAGGATAAGGTACCAGAAGGGACGCTATTTAATGAGCCTGTTGAGCCACGAAGTTGATCAACTTGCTCTTGTATTAATAGAGAACTTCCAATCTCGTAACAACTTCCGCAATCATCCTCGTGGTCCAAATCTTGCGGGCCATATGGAGACTTCTCCACGGCGTGGTGACCACACATCAATTACCTTATGATAGATGTCTGAAGCAAGATAAAGGATCTCCGTCTGTAGAGATTACGAGCTTTGGGTCCTCCTTAAACATATTTATGTGAGCTCAGCCTCAAGGAGTAAAAAGACATGGGCCCTTGATATAGACTGTTAAAATAAACCTAGCAAAGAGGTCCCCTAAGCTTAGATTAGATTTACCTAAACATTTTTATCGCTTAGGGTCGAGGTTTTGAGTTTTCTTTCCTCCCCTAGTCCAGGCATCACCATGGGCGTACCTTTATTAAGATGTTGTGTGGCAAGCCCGAGATTCCGAGAACTAAGATTTTCAGTGGTAGGTGCGGCATCAATCGCAACTAACTAGAAAGTGTCACAAAAGGGAACAGGCAAAGTAGTAATTATTGTGAATATCTTTATTCATCGATTCATTAAAATACATTGGGTAAAAACCACCGAGTTTTTTCATAACCGTGAAAGTCGCAAAAACAAAAGAGAAAAATCTAATCTCATCATATGATGCATCCCATGAAACCCCTAGCCTCCGCATTGTACCATTGGACACATGACAACTCTAGAAGTCGAGACCGATATTGTTGGGGTATCAAAGAATTTAGTCGACCTCCTCGACCGTAGGACCATCATCACCACCAGCACCAGGAGCACCACCAGGGCCGCCAGCACCAGGGAAGCCGCCGGGACCACCGGGCATGCCTCCAGGAGCACCCTCACCACCAGCTCCGTAGAACTTCATCATGATGGGGTTGGCCTTACCCTCGAGCTCCTTCTGGTGCTCCTCATATTCCTCACGGGTAGCCTGCTGGTTGTCGTCGAGCCACTGGACGACCTTGTCGATCTCGGCAGTGAGGGTCTCCTTGTCGCTAGCCTCAATCTTCTCCTCGACCTTAGGGTCGGAGAGAGTGTTGCGAAGTGAATAGGCATAAGACTCCAAACCGTTCTTGGCAGCGACACGCTTGCCCTCAGCCTCATCCTCCTCCTTGTACTTCTCAGCATCGTTAAGCATGCGCTCGATCTCCTCCTTGGACAGGCGGCCCTTGTCATTGGTAATGACAATCTTGTTGGACTTGCCAGTGCCCTTCTCAACAGCGGAGACGTTCATGATACCGTTGGCATCAAGATCGAAGGTAACCTCAATCTGGGGAACACCACGGGGGGCAGGGGGGATACCAGTGAGCTCGAACTTGCCCATCAGGTTGTTGTCCTTGGTGCGTTGACGCTCACCCTCGTAGACCTGGATAAGAACACCAGGCTGGTTGTCGGAGAAGGTGGAGAAAACCTCGGACTTCTTGGTAGGGATGGTAGTGTTGCGGGGGATAAGCTTGGTCATCATACCACCAGCGGTCTCGATACCGAGAGAGAGGGGAGCGACATCGAGAAGCAGGATCTCGTTGGTGGCCTTGCTGGAGGTGTCACCAGAGAGAATCGCGGCCTGAACGGCGGCACCGTAGGCAACAGCCTCGTCGGGATTGATGGACTTGTTGGGCTCCTTTCCGTTGAAGTAGTCGGTAATGAGCTTTTGAACACGGGGAATACGGGTAGAGCCCCCGACGAGGACAATCTCGTGGACAAGGGACTTGTCGATCTTGGCGTCGGTAAGGACACGGTCGACGGGCTGAATAGTAGATCGGAAGAGATCCTGGCAGAGCTCCTCGAAACGAGCACGGGTGATAGAGGTGTAGAAATCAATACCCTCGAAGAGAGAGTCGATCTCGATGGATGTTTGAGCAGAAGAAGATAGTGTTCGCTTGGCACGCTCGCAAGCAGTTCGGAGACGTCGCAGAGCACGGACGTTGGTGCTAAGGTCCTTCTGTTTGAAGTTAGTATTGAGTTCGTTGAAAGTGTCCTTTCGAGCGACAATGAGCATTATAAGCAGGCAAGTACTTGAAAGAATGTCGCAGGGGCCACAGATATAGTCAGAGTTTCCCATAACCATCTTCTTGTGATGCCTGGGCTTGGTCTTATGGCGGTCGGGAAGCTTGATCGCGACAGGCAACTTTGCACGGTGCACAATAGGTCTTCTTAGCGACGGCCTCTTGCTGCCGTAGTTTAGTCGTTGGTACCTGTTTGGCATTGTTCCGATTGTTGCGAGCACGAAACTCCGGAGTAGGATTTACACGCAATGCTTTCCGGTACTTCTCGTGGTAGATACAGCCTCGTTCTCGCTTCTCATCATCGATAACTTGGAGTTGCTCAGGCGTGAAGCCCAGACCCTCTGTCCTTCCCTCCTATGGGGACTATGAGTACACAGGCCTCCCAAGGAAATGACTCTCGGGGGCCATGGTGTGTAGCAACCCAGTCCATACATCTTGTGGGTGGAGGTAAACGACCAGAAGTATGGCAGGAACGACGCCAACGATGACAAGCATGGCGGCGAAAGGGAAGAAGCCTTGAGTACGAACCCTCAGTCGCAACAGCTGGTGTATTGAGCGAGGGAAGGTGAGAAGCCGTGAAGCTGAGCAGAGAAGGTCCAGAGCGGGGAAAGAGAAGTTTCCGAATTGTGCGAGGACCAGGAGAAGACCAAGGTGATTTATGATTTAAGCCATGGTCACATGACCACAATAAACTTAAACCACAGACAAGACTCAGACTCGTATCGTAACCCTGCAGTTAAGAGGACAAAAATAAAAAAGGACAATAGCAAATAGAAAAAGGAAAGGAAAGTCTCACCTTGAACTTGCGCTTGAACTCATTTACGAAGTGGTTGACCAGACGGTTATCGAAGTCCTCACCACCTAAGTGAGTGTCACCGGCAGTAGACTTGACCTCGAAGATACCCTCCTCAATGGTGAGGAGAGACACATCGAAAGTACCACCACCTAGATCGAAGATCAGGACGTTGCGCTCGCCCTCAACCTTCTTGTCAAGACCGTAGGCAATGGCGGCAGCAGTAGGCTCGTTAATGATTCGGAGAACGTTGAGACCGGCGATAAGACCGGCATCCTTGGTGGCTTGACGCTGAGAATCGTTGAAGTATGCAGGGACAGTGATAACGGCGTTGTTGACAGTCTCGCCGAGGTAAGACTCAGCGGTCTCACGCATCTTGGTGAGGATCATAGCAGAAATCTCCTCAGGGGTGAAGGTCTTGGTCTCGCCCTTGAACTCAACCTCGATGTTGGGCTTGCCACCCTTGTCGACGATCTTGAAGGGGAAGTGCTTCATATCGGCCTGAACCTCAGCGTCGGCGAACTTGCGACCGATCAATCGCTTAGCGTCGAAGACAGTGTTCTGGGGGTTCATGGCAACTTGGTTCTTGGCGGCATCACCGATCAGACGCTCGGTGTCGGTGAAACCGACGAATGATGGGGTAGTTCGGTTACCCTGGTCGTTGGCGATGATATCACATCTGGGGTAAGAGTTAGTGTCATACTCCTAATGCAACTCATAATAGTTTTCTAAGTGTAAAACTTACCGGTCCTCACGGAAGATACCCACGCAAGAATACGTGGTACCCAAATCGATACCGACGGCGGGAGCCATTTTGTGTGATCTGTGTAGTGTGGTATATAGGATGCGTGGAGGTTATGTCGTAGAGTTGGAAGAAAAAGGAAAAGAAAAATCGCAGTTACTTCAATGGAGGATTGTGGTTATTTGAAGGCTTTTGAGAAGGTATTTGAGTGTGATGATGTTGTGAGAAAGAAAGACGGAATAGAGCGAGTTGAGCAAAGGATCTAAATAAAGGCGGGTGCCAAGGTTCGATGCGGTTCTGCGCTGTTCCAAAGGAGCCCACTTTGGAGAGCTTCTCCGGTGTTGCAGGGGGGTCTACCACTTTCTGGGCGCTGCTAGGCGTTGCTGGGGGGCGTGCTTTGGAGGGTCGAAGGGTCTAAAGAAGCATCTAGCAGCTGCGTGCACCTGGCAGACAGGCAGATCTGGGTTCGCCCCACTAAAAACTGCGTCTCCCAAAGGATGAGATGGATCTTTGATTGCTTCTGGCTGATTCCTGATAAGGTATCAAGACACAAGAGCTCATCGTGTTTATTCCCGTAGCTTCCGTCTATTCTCTCTATATCTCACAGCTTCTCCTGGTACCCCATGTCCTGTGCTTGATTGCCCTGTGCTCTCATCTTACTGATGTCATGTCCTCATAAACTTTTTGCTTCCCAAATCTTCCAGCGCGGGGCATCCGGGCAAGGATCAGAGCTTGATGTTTTGACTACATCTCTTGTTGTGCAGATATCACCTAGACATATGTCCTGACTACTTGGATACTTTGCCCCACCAGTCGACCTCATGTTGGACGAGTAGCTCCCCCTCTTCGTGCCCCTCCTCAGACGGCGCTCCCTCGTCTTCTGTCGCTCCCTCGTCTTCTGTCGCTCTTCTCTCCCTGGGGTTTAGCACTGCGAAAACTCTAGGTTGCCTCTTCATCATGGAGCGTCATAACGGAAACTGGATAATTTTGTGGCAATCACTGGGAAAATTCTGATAATCGAGGTTTTGGCAAAGTCGGTTTATTGAGATTTGCTCCGAAAGAGTCAAGAATGCGCCTGTCTGCCCAAGCAGAGACGGGTCAGGTCTTTTGATGCCTTGTCGTGGTATCTAAGTGCGGATGTCCATGTGTTGGCTACCGCTACTTGAGTCAGCTCGACTGATTGGACTGGATTACACAGCGTGTATTCGCGATGCAGCAGGCCGCTTTTCCTGCTCGTGATGTTCCAATAGTGCGGCCCAGGTATCTACAGTACATAGTATTCATACATTATCTTATCACTATGTCATGGCCATCAATTGAATCTCATGGTGTCTCTCTGTCAGATGTCTGCCTCCCGAGCCTGTATAGTGACCAATGCTTACTGCGGGATTCATCATCACCGTAACCCTGCCTGTACAGTATCTCGATCGTAAACTAGTCTATCAGGCTGAAATCGATGACCTTGTTGGTATGTACCAACCAAGCCAACATTGAAGCTTAATTGCTCGCCGTATGTCACATGATCTTCACGCAGTTGACCCCATTATTTTTCCTCCTTGTGGATCCAAATCTCTAAACCCTTCCTTTGTTGTCTTTCCTTTCCGTTACCTCCATCTTTTCAGCAAAGCAAACTGACTTCGTCTTCCTAGCGCTTCCACGGCACTCTGTGCATCCACTTGGGCTCGCGAGACCCCAAGGCTGAGGCGTGGCGTACGAATCCGAGGGCCCCTCTAGCCAGTCAGCTTTTTATCTGGGCATGCTGGTCGTCAGGCAACCGGCAGAACCACTGAGGCCCATTTCAATTTATTGCATGTGTAATCAGTCTCGTCCTTGGGCTTTTAGTCTCACTGCGGCAGCCTTATCAAGGCACCAGCTGTACCTAAGCTGTAAGGTACAGCTAGGAATATATATATACCTGTACCGAACCCGGTATATCTATTAACACGTGACCTATAAACTGCCCCCTAATTATTAACTAGCTAATCAGGAGATATAAATAGCTAGCTAATAAGGTAAAAGAGTATTAAAAGATTTAGTTTTATAAGCTATAAAAGCTTATACTATTTTTTTATAGCCTTGACCTAGTAACGACCAATAAATAGGACCTAGGTAT
>VYWZ01000650.1:0-17524 GCA_008711595.1 Fusarium xyrophilum | reverse complement strand
CTCCCCTCCCCTCCCCCATCTTATCTAACATACCTCAACTTTCTCTTCGTGCCTGAGACTCGGATCATCCTCTTTGTATCAAAAACATACCAGAGCCAAACTCCACCAACCACTCACTCCTACACCACCATTACACTCCAGAAAAGAGCCACATACATACATGCCTTTCCCCGTCTGACATCCACTTCTTTGTCCTCCTCTAGACCGTGAATTTAAAGAAAGAAAAAAACGAGGCTTCTTTTTTAATTTCCCGCCTTTTCCTCTCTCTCATACGAGAATTCCAATCTCGTACCTTTTGCAGTCAGCCTCTTGTCTCCCAACCCTTCTTTTAAATCTCATCTCAGCTTGCCTCGTTCCTATCTTGCTTCTTCCCCAACTCTAGAACAACTCTCCACATAACCACAACTACGACTTCAAAACCAACCACCCTCTTTGAAGGCTCTCTCTATATAACAAGCCCTCCAACCCTACAAGTCGACTTGATGGGATCCGCTGCTGCTTATCCTTCCGAGAGACGTGATCCTCGGTGCTTTAATCTTCCCTTGAATCGACTTCGATCTTCAAAGATGCATATCTCGGACGACTTCCAGACGCTTCGCGAGCGTGTCCAAACAATGGTTCGCCAACGACGCCGTAAGGAGAAGCGTCACATGGAGATTGTATGTCTAAAACCATTCACTGTCATGTTCCTGACTAACCATCGATCTCTCAGTCTGCGCCTTTTGGCTTCGAAAAGAACCCAGTCAACCTCCCAGGAGTCTCGGAGGAGCAGTAAGTCCATGCTTCTACAACCGCTACAAGATTGACAACTAACAATACAAAGACTCTCCATGCTTCGAGAACAAGCCGCCGCCAGTCGAATCGGCATCGCAGACCCTCCCAGTCCTACCGCCCCACGCTCGCCCTGCTCAACCTCGAGTCTCTTCTCCCATCCAGTCCGGCCACCCATCAAGACTGTTCCAACATCCACTTCTCTCTCGTCCACCGACAGCATCCACTAATCGAGTATGGACATTTGTCATTGTTGTTGTTTTACCGCTATTAGAGGTTTTGTCAGGGGCGTCTCAAGAAAGGAAACGCAACACTGGCTTGGGTCTCTGGAAAGGAGCAACTGTACGTACGATACACATGGAATGGATTGGAATGGAATGGAATGGAATGGTAACGAAATTGGACGGATCATGGGGGAGTTGGGCATCTACGGAACCACGGGAACGGCAACATTACAGAATATCATCATACCCGGCGTAACCTTACCTGATTAATTCTTTCACCGACATCACTGCTCTCAACTTCTCCTGCTGATACCCCTAGAATTAAGGGTTTTGTGCTAAGCTGTACCAGTGTCTGTTAGGAATGTGAACGGAACAATGTCGTTGACGGGGAGAGTGACATGTTGTTTCATGTCAAGGTCCAAGACATGCATGCACGCATGCGTCCATCCTCGCTTCTCGCTACTACTAGTATATCCTAGATCACTGCTAATCTTTTAGATCCAACCGGCGTACACGTCCAGACTCTCGGGGCGAACTCCCTCCATCTCCCCCTTGACGCCTAGTAGCTTGACCTTCGCACCCTTCTCCTTGGCCCACTTGTCCAGGAACTCCTCAACTCGCTGCTGCGTCCCCGCATCATCCTTCATCAGGAGAGCCAAGGCATCGTAGCCGCCCGCACCGGGGACGACACCGCCGTAGACTCCTTCGACGGTACTGAGAGCGTCGAGGAGCTCTGTCTGGCTTTCGGGCTCGATGGGGACGTCGCTGGCGCTACCCATTTGTCTAATCATTTCTCGAACAGCTGTAATCTTCCCTGGCAGATTCTCGATGTCGCCGGCATTGAGAGCTGCGATCAACTGCTCATTGCGCTTCTGGAGCTCATCCCAGAGCTTCTTTGACTCTTCTGGGCTTGAAGACCTCCACTTGAGGACCTTCTTGACCATACCGACCGTCTTGCTTCCACAGTCCACATCGCACATGCGCAGAACAACACCCTTGGGCATGATGACTGCATCCTTGAGAACCTCCACGTCCCAAGCAGACTCGCCGTCGACGAGCCTGACCAATGCGTCTGCGAATCCGGCCGCACCGGGCTCGGGAATTGAAGACAGCGTCTCGGGAGAGAAGCGTCTGTATCTGCAAGATCCGTAGACAGCGGTTGCAACGTCGAATCCCGAACCGACCTTACCTTGCGCAGCACAATGAGCAGCCTGAGCCAGGTTGTGAAGCGTCCCCTTGCCCTGGTCAGACTGGATGTTGAAGAGGTCTTCTGGTAGGTAGTGAGCCAGCAGGGCAGCAGTTAGTGAAGTGACGAGAGCAGCAGATGAGCCAAGACCCGTCTTGTTGGCATCGCCCAGGGTCACGGGGAACTTGGCAAAGCGCCCTTGACGTGTGCTCTCGGATTCAGAGTGCGAGTAGTAATCATTGTCTGCGAGGATGATGAGGCGAGCAGATGCCATGCTATGGCTGGGGCGGTGCCTGGCCACTCGGTCGATGTAGGTGAGTGCATAGCTGAGAGTTGTCTCCACGAAAGGGTTGGGGTTGATTTGTGCTCCGCTACTGATGAGTGAGTAAGATGAGTTAATTGCTTATGAGATAGAGTTTCCTGCGAGAAGTTCATCATTGGCCTTGCTTATGTCATGATTGTCATCCAACCCATTATGAACTCCAATGACTTTGAGGACCGGCAACTCATCCAGTTTCATCGACGGAGGCATGGCCTCACATTATCACTCACTTATATGAAGAAAAAGTTACTTACACCTGCAACTGGGTAACTTTGATACCACCTCCCTCACCAGCCAGGTGATAGCCATACCGCCATTGAGCCTCGAGGAATTGCGGACTGTCAACCACAATCTCAGTGAGCTGAACGCCAGCAGTCGTGTAAATGTCTCCAGCAACAATGCTGATACGAGCGTCGAGGCCGAATACAAAAGCCGTGTACTCCTGGTCCAGTACGAGGTATCCGCCAGCGAGGAAGACCTTGCCGGGAGCTGAGACTGCGATGGTGGGGTGGTGGAGGGACATTGTATAAGAAAGTCTTGAATGGTCAGAAGATGAGAAACGATAAATATTCAAGTCGTTTTGTTGAGCAACAGAGAACGGGAAAACGGTCACTCTCTCAATCAGTCGTGAGTAAGCTCCTTACTTGAAATGCATGAGCAACGCAACCGTTGACAGATGAGAAGAATCATTAAACTCCAGCGGGGCCTCATTTCTAGGCTGTACAGTGCATGTGATTTTAACACTGTAATCTATTCATAGCCACAGAGTTCACCAGAGTTTCAACCAAAACTGCTCGGGTCTAGTCAACACCAGCAGTATCGTGATGATGCCAATTAGACGTCATGCAATCAAGTGATAAAAGCCTCATCCATTCAGGATATGGTACCCTTGGACACAACCATCAAGTCTCCATATGCTCAATCGCATCACTACAAGAACAGCTCTGTTTGATGACAAGATTGTCATTTCTTCGTTTCTTGTATTGTATTGGTGTTACAAGCAGCAGGACCACATGCTCTGCTTTTCCTTGACCAATTCTCTTCTCGGCCTTCATCTCTCCTCCCAGCTGGCCCTGTTCCCTGGCTCCTTTGGCCCCTCTATGCTGCTGAAATGTAATGTAATATAATGATTTCCCTTTCTTGGAGTGGTGATGATCTATCCAGGGAACGTTCGGCCCCTAAACTCAACCATTCAGAGGCAAACGCTCCACGTAAATCCCATTTTGATTCCCAAACGCCGTCCCTTTCCAGGGCCCAAGAAGATCCAAAACCTCTCGAGTCTGGCATTCCATTAAAATGCCTTCCCTGTATAAAGACAACCAGCCCAGCCCAGCCTAGCCAAGCCAACCCAATCCCGCCTTCCAACCAGCACAATAGGGTATCAAACAAATTACGCCAACATTAAAAGAACATTACCACACTCTCATCACGAATCCCACGTCGTAAGAATCGTCTATTCCGAAACATCATGTCCTCGGCCAAGAAGCTCCAGGACCTTGTTGACGACAGCACTGGGGTAACCGCGGGTGAGCATCTCACCGACAACACCCCTGGCCTCCTCTCGCTGCTCAAAAGCCAGATAAGCTCGGGTCATAGCCTCGTATGTGCTAGGTTCGCGCTTCTCTCGGCCAACAGCATCGTAGATACCTTGAGCTTTCTCAATCTCCTTCTCGGCAGCCCAGCCGTGAATCAAAGTGTTGGCGATGTAAGGAGTCAGTTCCACACCCTTGCTTCGCATGTGAGTAAGCACAGGCTCAGTAGCAGCAACCTGGTGGTTGGCAACCATGGCCTCAAATAGAGCCTGATACAAGCTGGCAGTGATGGGAACAAGAGACTCCTCGACAACAGAATCAAACATCTTCATGGCACCATCCATATCGTGGAGAACACATCCCCTGGCGTGAATGAGGGAAGCATAGTGAACAGGTTCAACGCGTTGACCAGAGGCACGAATCATACCGAGAACCTCCTCGGCAGCATCCATGTCAATAGGATCAAGAGTAGCGTGAGTATCGACCAGAAGCTTATAGGTATGGGCGGTAGGGGTAATGCCCTTGGCCTTCATGCGCTCGTAGTAAGCCAATACCTTTGTCTTATCTCGCTTTGTGGTGAGGAAGAATTGCATCATACTGTTGTAAGGGGCAGGACGAGCCTTATAGTTGGGCATCGCCTCCATCTCATCGAACAGTGTTTCGGCAAACTTCTCATCACTGACTCGGCAGAGTGCATTGACAATGGTACCATAGGTAACCGATGTAGGTTTGATTCCAAGAGCTCTCATCTCAGCAAAGTAGAAAAGGCAGTCGTCGATGCGGCGAGCCTTTCCGAGCTTACCAATGAGAGCGTTATACAAGAATGAGCTGGGTTCGACACCTTCAGCCTTCGCCCGATGGAAGATACGGACAGCCTCGGAAGCCTCGTCAAAGGTCTTAGTCGAATCCTTGAGCGTGGTGATGTAGAGACCGAAAGTATTAGCAGAAGGGCTGGCGCCGATTTCCAACAGCTCCTGGTGAAATTGCTCAGCTCGTCCACGGTTACCCACGGTCAGACAAGCGCCGACTATGGCGTCAAGAATGCTAGACCATCCATAGCGAACAACAGCATACTGGGGCATGATGGGCATATCAGTGCGGGCCATGCTAAGAATGTCATGGCAGAGATCGAACTTGCCATCACGAGCAGCAGCAGAAATAAGCTTGGCATAGGTAATGTAACGAGGATGTCGGCCAGCACGTCGAATGTTGCGGAATCGGTTCAGTGCCTCATTAAGACGAGGTCCATTGCGACCATGGTTACCCTCAAGATCGTCCGCAATGAGGGAGGATCCCTTGAAGTCGGTGTTGTGGGCGTACGGGTCGTAGGTATCCTCGAAGGTGGAAACTGCAGGAGTCGACAGGTAAGGAGAAGCGGTTATAGGCTGGAAGCTGGCAACTTGAGAAGCAATCTCGCGCGGATCGGGGATGCCACGAGTCTCCATAAATCGAGTGACGAATTCGACTCCCTCATCGACCTCTTCGACAAGATGAGGTTGAGTCTGAGAAACAGAGGCGCGAATACGTTGGAACATCATCTCGGACTGTGCCAGTCCCTCGGCAACTTGGCCAGAGCCAATCATTGCCACGGCATACATAGCTGTAGGCTCGATGAAAGTAAGATCCACTTGCACACCGGGGTTGCATAGAACTTGCCAGTACTTGGAGGCACCAACAACGTCGGTCTGACGGACATTCATAGCGAGGAGAGCTGTGGCGGGAGTGATCAAATCGTCCGCGTGAGGAGGCATGGCACTATAGGCTGCGACAGCGGTGTCTGTATCACCCTTGTCGGCAGCAATAGTTGCAATCTCACTCATGGCCTTGGCACGAGCTTCATCCGCGACAGATCGAGCCCATTCTAAAGCCTCCTGGTAGATACCACGGGTGATTAAACCCTTGACGAAACCGGTGGTGATCAGAGCATCCTTAATATCAGCAGCACGGACACCATATTGATCGACAATCTTCTGGAAGAACTTCATGGCGCCTTCAATCTTATCAGTGACCACGTAGGCATTGATAACCGCGGCATAAACCTCAGCATCGAGTCGGTCATTGAGAGTAGTCTCTCCATCGTCGTGGGCAATGGCGAGGTTGCGGTATTCGTTGTAGCATTCGACAGCGCTGACCAGATCTCCGGACGAGGCGAAAGCAGTGATCATGGTGGGAAACAGAGCAGCATAAGGGACGATTTGGCTTCCCTCCATGTGCTCGTAAAGACGCAGCATGTCATCCACGCGTCCGTCTTTAGCACAGGCCGTAATAAGCTGGTGGTAAGTCTCGGCGGTGAAGTTGGCGGCATCAGTTTCGACTGAAGTGTCGAACAGCTGGATTGCAAGATCGAGGCGGTCGTCCTCGCAAAGAATGGCATGCTCGAGTTCATGAGACGCAAGCATGAATTGGCCAACCTGGTCCATGCCACCAAACCGAACTCGCTTGGCCTCCAAGGCAGCCTTCAGCTCCGCAACCTCGAGGCATCGGGATGCCAGAAGCCCAACGAGAACGTTGAAAGTCTCGGCATCTGGCGAGACCTTCCTCCTAAGCATGTCGGCATAAACGTCGAGAGCCTTGGATACAATCTCGATCTTCTTCATAGGGATATGGATAGCCGACAGGAGGAGAGCATTGTAGGCACCGGCGATAGGCTGCACGCCAGTCGCCAGCATTGCCTCAAAGACTGCGGGGATTTCAACATATCGGCCATTCTCAGCGAGCTTGTGAAGATGGTCGGCATAAGACAGGGACTGAGGGTCCACGGGAGGAGTGAAGCTGGGAGCGACACTTGCTGGAGTTTGGGACCTTGAAATCACTGGGGATCGTGACTTGAAGCCAAGACTAGACACGGGTCGTCCTTCAGAAGCAGCATTCTCAGCTGTTTCCTGTAAGCTCCGTACCTCGATCTCCCTCTCGAGCGCAGCATCGATATGCGCAAGGGCTGCCTGATCCTCAATCGACAGGTTCGATTTGACCTCAGCATCCTTGATCAGGGCTTCCTCAAGAACATCTTTAGAGAGTCCCTGGTCCTTGGTCAGAATAGAAGCAGGAGTTGGCTTCCATTCAATGCTCTTTTGAAAGTCGAATTGGGTCCATTCGGAATCGATTTGACCGGTGGCCTGCTGGTGCTGTAGGGCCTCGAAGTACGCGTCTAAATCTCCATGGTTCTGGGCAGGGCGATGCTCAACGGACGGAAGGCCCGAAGATGCTGTGCGCTCAGTGTGGAAGGCAGAATGAAGCTGAAGGTTAGAGAAGCGACCAAGTCGGTTGGTCTTTCGTCGTACAAAGCTAGGTCGGTTCTGAGAGTTGAGAACGTGAGGGTGAGCGGCAGCAACAACGGATTGAGCGTAACCGTGTGTTGTGATAGACTTTGCGAATGTTGATCCTTGACGGACGAAATTCGAGTAAAGGCTGGAGTATGTGGGCATTTAGAAAACACCCAGGGGGGAAAGAGAGGAGACTATAGAGCCTCTATATCAGTAACAAGAACAATGGGGGGAGTGATCACGAGGCGTCTCAAGTATATCTAACTGCCATTGACATTGTGTCTGAGCAATGCCAAACCTGGAGTGCAGTGGAACGATTATGAGATAGGTGTCGGGCCATGCGATCTGGGGAGGCGTGGAGGAACAGTGGTGTGTAGTGGACCAACAAAAACGCGACAATAACGTTCGAGGTGGCACTTACATTTAGAAAAAAAGAGGAAATATCAATTGCAGGTTCATTTGACAGCAAGGACGCCGTCAAACAAACGCGCAGACCAGATTGATAGAATGGTTATCAAGGGTGAGGGAGGATGTGAAGAAATGAGAAGCGATCAGATCGAGAAAAGAAGAGACGAGGTATAAAAAAAAAAAATAAAAAAAAAAAAAAACTAAGTTGTCTGGGGTTGGCTGTCTTGTCCTCGGGTGTTAGGATGGATGGGATGGAAGACGAGGGTGAACATTCGACAGGAGCCCGGGCCTTGGGGTCGGGGGAGTGGCTGCCTTTTTTTCTCTTTGCCTGAGGTGCAGTGGAGTGGATACCTTGGCGACACTTTTACTGTCAAAGTTGCCCAGTTACGTAGAAAAATGTATGCGTCAAGAGGCAGCTTACAAGAGTCAGTGTGGGGAAACACTCGCTGGAGCCCTCACAAAGGAGCTTGTCACGGTCAACTATCCACTGAAGGGGCTTCCTCCACGGTCTGTTATCGCTACAAAGTACTTGGACACCTCTGTAGCTGCAAGTACCTACTACTAATCCAAGGGTGATGGCTGCCCGGCCATAGCGGCCTTGTCGGGGCGCGGAGTTCGGGTCGTTGTTGGATGCGGCCTGTTCAGACTCCGCAGTGGCTCTTCTGTGGGTGTCGACAGGGGTTAAGGTGTGCTCTTCCAGCTTGTGGGTGCCTGGACTCCATCGGACAGAAGCAGGTTCTGGAATGACTCAAGGCTTGGGCCTAGGTGTAAACAAAGTTATCTCCATCCCATCCCGTCCCGTCTCTTTTTCTATTACTCACTGACGCTCCCTAGAACCTCCGGAGGTAAAGTCTCCAGGTGACGAGTTGAGCTTCAGGTGAACAAGTGAGTGACAGACAGACAGACAGAAGAATGCAACCATTTTGTTTGCGGGGGGGTCTAATGTATGTGGCAACGATTCATACTGCTTAGTCTATTACACGCGCATTCACACCGATCGTTGATCCTAGAAACCATAGATGCTTGAATTCCCACCGCTCGCATATTGTATCCATCTGTGAGCAGAACATTCAGCGCTGCGAGCACCAAAACCACTTGGTCCTGGCTTGGAGAACCCGTTGGGAAGAACTTGATATTGGCTCGGTCCGACCAATCCGCTCTCATGGAATTTTGGAAACTCCCTCTCGTCCGGTCATGAAAGTTTTTTCTTCCTTGCTTTTTTATAACGGTATTTTTTTATTTTGTCCATCTCATCAATTGCTTTTTCTGTGGAGGACCATCAGAACAACACAAATCATATCATTCATATCTGAACTACAACACACATATTTTTGTATGCAGCCATTTTCTCAGTCCCTGCTATTTTATCAAAAAAAAAGTGCATCCGTGTTGACGGACCCTTCTTCGCACGCGACCCTTGATCTGACCGTAAGTGACCATTTTAGCGAGGAGCGGAACCGTTTTCTATACCAGAATTCTCAGAACCTGCATTCATCATCGACTTCGCCAACGACCAGGGCCATGAGTCTCGAGAGTCATTGACTAATCAGCCACCAACTCTTCGATCTCTAATCATAATGGTGGCCAGGGCGAGAACAAACCGGTGCTTTTTGTCCAACCCTCCCTGTCTTAGACGTCGATTTGGGCCCCGATCGGCGAGAACTGGATTTGGATATTGGTGGGCTCCATAGCTAGGTACAGAGTACATCTGACGGAATGATGTATCTGCATAAAAGGAAGACCTTGGCCGCCTTCCTAATCGGGCACTACCTGCCCAATTAGACTACTATAAAGGGCAGTATTTTTACCCCCTAGCTAGATTTCTTGCAGACCTCCTTTCTGATGGAGTACAGGGTAAATATCGGGATCTGTTAAAATCTCGCTTAGCTAGCTGAAATGGGAAAAGTTACAGTCAGTATAAAGAGGTATTTACATAAAATTAACTCTTGAGATCCAACTGGAATTAGCAGCTGAAGCCTACTAAATTTATTCTAGCTGCAGTGTGCTGATTCAAAAAGTACCTACATCATTATCCGATATCCATTATCCGTCGTTCACCGATCGGGACCTTAATAAGCTTCTATTGGTCGAGATCTTTCTTCTCCCGTCAGCGTTGAGACATGGCGGGAGAAGCCGGAACTCCACGTCCGCCAGAGGACACTTGTCTGAGTGCTGGCCTTCCAAGGGCCTTCTGACAAGGGTATTTCAGTTTTATTCAGCTTTTACTTCTATCTTTGTGTTGATGGATAGGGCATTGTGAAGGTGGATCTCAGCAAAGAACCATTCATGATAGTGGAATTACTGATGTCGGACGTAACAATTTGGCCATATTCTCGGTTGTGGTGGATATTGTTGAAAATTTGGTTCATGAATTAGTGCCATTACACCACGAAGAAACATCACGAAATTGAGAGTTTGGTGGAGTCTACACAAGACGTGGCGAAAGCTTGTAAGCTCAACCAGGCTGTGTGAAAATACCAGCTGTCAGCTGCTACAGTGTTGCAACAGAGTGAAACGCACAGCACCCTTCAAGAAAGGCACCAAAAGTACCGTATTGTATCTAGCTAGGTAAGTTACTTACGCCCCAAAGTCTCACCGGATTCTCTGCCGGGGCAAGTAGTGCAACTCCGTCCGGGTCCCGTTTGCCCTAGCCACAGCCTCTCTGTCAGAACAACAAGCATTTTGTTCATGATAGTCATTGTATCCGTAGTGTGGCAATGGCAGCGAGCATCCTGTCAGTTCCATTCTCATGAGGAACGTGAAAGTACCATCAAGCTCTGGTTTTGCTTCACTTAGGATATGATCACCAGAGACTACCTATTATAGAAGCATCTCGTCATAAAGGCCACCATGAAAGGACAACCATCCCTGAAATATGATAAATATTCTTCAATAAACACACTGGGCTATGATACAAAGTTCCGTCCCAGACTTGTTCCCAGCCATCTAAAGTCAGGACTACAAGTATGGAGAAGTGGCAGAACCGCCCTGCCACGGGGCTGCAATTCTGGTCTGTCACAGGATCACTATCAACGAAAGATACCCGTTTACAACGGATGCCACGGATCTACTATGGGTTATCATGGCTGAAAATCCCCTGGCTTTTCGCTTGTCATCCTTCAGGTCTCGCCTAAGATGACGGGTTGATAGCCGAGTCCGCTCGGGTGTAAGCACATGCCCGGCATTTTCGCTCCTAAGTCCATGAATATCCGTCCTCGAGGTAGCGATTTGAAGATTGGAGTGCTATCTGATGGTTCGCCCGGCTATCAATAGGCTATCGCTTATCAATCTGTGACCGTCTCCGGGGCAGGATGCAAAATGCTGATCACCTCCGGCACGACGGAGCAAAGTTACAAGCGGCTTATGGAAGGGGGGATGTTTTACTCCGAACTACCTTATCCTCAATGGCATAGATAGACAAGTCAGGTCTGTGACATTCGTAGCTGACGTGTAACTACATCCTTCGATGCCTCACGGTTTGCGCATACCTGACGTAGCACTGATTTACCAAAGAGGATTGTGCTTCCGTAGATTAAGATTGCGATGCGTATCACATGAAGGAGTAGGACCGTTGCAGTATTGGCATTCGCAAGGCTTCCCTTTGCTGACGCGGACCGAATTCGCGATTCTGCGGGATTGAGAATATACCTCGTCGCGCCTCATTAAACTCTCTGCGTCATCTCTTATCGATCTCTTCCTCTTGAGGAATCTCGGGGAATTTGAGATGACTCAAGGGGCTGTCGGTCATTTGACAGCGTATGTAGACCCGGGACTTTTCGATGTGCACCGCCCAGAGTGCCCTGAAATGTCTGGATTCCCGATGTTAGTGGTCATGAGACAGTTTTCAGTTTCCGCCATGGCACCTTTGCTTCGGATTTACGAAGGAGCTTCTTTATCTTTTCAGGCTGACCATGTCAACCTGTAACGATGAAGCCAGCCAGGGAAGAGCTGTTGAGATCTAAAAGTCTAGACCACATCCATAGTGTTTATCGATAAGATCTAGATAAGATAAGATACTCCACTCTTTATTTTTTTTCTTGCGCATTGTATCGAGAATCTAATGGCCCATGTGAAACCTCTATAGCAACACCAATACCGCAATCATGGCTGACGATGGAATGCTTTTGAATTTTGACCTGGGCTCAGGTCCAATCAAGCCCCAGGTCAAGTTTAAGGGTGGTCGATGGCGTGACAGGAAGCAAGCAGAGAAGTCGGCAAGGATAGCTTCCGGGAAAACACCACAAGCCAAACCTTCCAGGGACGGATTCGATGAGGGCAGGTCGTCAAAGCGCCAAAGAACAGATGACGGAGGAGGGGACCAGTCATTCGATTACAAATCATCCAACAGACATGGTTCGCGACCAAAGTTCACAGACAACGATGGCCACGGAGGCTTAGGACAGCCTCGCAACCAACAGTCAGATCGCAAATCTAGACAAGTCATCTCACGACTCTTCTCATTCAATCCCGCACAGACGATAGAGGAGGAGGAGAAGCAGGCAGAATGGACGGCTCCCGAAGCGACCAATGCGCCTTTATCAGATGTTGCGAACTTTGGCACATTGACGATTTCTGCCCGACTTGTTGATGAGCTTGGCATGATGAACCTGGAGCGACCCACGGCTATTCAGAACAAGGTGATTCCGCACATGTTAACAAGTAGCTCTGATGCCTTCGTGCAAGCCGAAACTGGTTCCGGAAAGACTCTGGCATACCTCTTACCTATCTTACACCGTGTTCTACTTCTCAGCGAAAAGGGGAAGGCTCAGATTCATAGAGATTCTGGTGCTTTTGCCATCATTGTTGCACCTACTCGCGAACTTGCAAAACAGGTTCACACAGTTCTGGAAAAGCTCATCCGACCGTTCCCATGGCTCGTCTCGACAGCAATTACCGGAGGAGAATCTAAGAAGGCGGAAAAGGCCCGCATACGGAAGGGTGTCAATTTTCTGGTTGCTACTCCTGGACGACTTGCTGATCATATCGACAATACAAAGGCGCTTAGCCTCAGCACGGTCCGATGGTTGATTCTCGATGAAGGTGATCGACTCATGGATCTGGGTTTCGAGGACGACTTGAAGAAGGTCATCACGGCTATAAAGGCAGTCGACGTTTCAGACAAACTACCAGATGGAACACCACTCACGGCCCTACCCGAGCGAAGAGTCACGGTGCTGTGCTCAGCGACAATGAAGATGAAAGTACAGAAGCTGGGAGAGATGAGTTTGGCGGATGCGACATTCCTGGCAGTAAAGAAGGAGGAGATGGAGCTGGATGTGGAAAAGACGGAAATGAAGGCACCCGCACAGCTTCACCAGTACTACTCTGTTGTCCCGGCCAAGCTACGACTCGTTACTCTCATCTCGTATCTCAAGGCGACATTTTCTCGGCGTGGAAAGACCATGAAAGCGATTATCTTCATATCATGTGCCGACTCTGTCGACTTCCATTACGAACTGTTGCGAGACCCCAACAATGATGAGGCTCCTGTCGCAGGCTCCAAGGATGCAGAGTCGGTTTCGAAGACAGTGGCAAAAGCAGCATACATCACTTCACCAGCAAGCCCGGAAGTTGTTCTACACAGGATGCACGGATCTTTGTCGCAGCCCATTCGTACAGCTACATTGCGATCGTTCTCAGCTTGCAAGTCTCCCTCTCTTTTGATCACCACCGATGTCTCCTCGCGTGGTCTTGATATTCCGTCGGTCGATCTGGTCATCGAGTACGACCCAGCGTTCAGTTTCGCTGATCATATTCATCGTGTTGGTCGTACTGCTCGT
Organism: Fusarium xyrophilum; assembly: GCA_008711595.1. Taxonomy (NCBI): domain Eukaryota; kingdom Fungi; phylum Ascomycota; class Sordariomycetes; order Hypocreales; family Nectriaceae; genus Fusarium; species Fusarium xyrophilum. The sequence continues at coordinate 4,038 of VYWZ01000650.1, read as the reverse complement.
GCTGGTCGACCCGGTGATGCTTTATTGTTCCTGCTGCCTGGAACCGAAGAAGGATATATCGAGTTCCTAAAAGCGTCAACTCCACCAACACCGCAATCCTTCGACTCTATTCTCCAGAAGGGAATGATGACGAAACTCGAATTCCCAGTCGAGACATCCGCGAAACCGGAGGATGGACAGTCTTTCCACGATAAGGCGGAGGCCCTTCAGCTGCATATCGAGCAACGTCTCCTAGCGGACACCAAGCGACTAGAGCTTGCTCGAAACGGCTTCAAGTCCCACATCAGGGCATATGCTACACATACCAAGGAGGAGAGAAAGCACTTTGACATTTCAGAACTACACTTGGGACATACGGCAAAGAGCTACGGACTGAGAGAGGCACCTGGGGGCATCGGCGCAGGTGTGGAGAGGAAGACTAAGAAGCGGACGAATAAGGGTGTTGAGAAGAATACAGAACAGGCAGCTGGGGATGAGAGGCAAAACCAGAACATTATCAGGAAGAAGAGTATGATGCTGATGAATTCCGCGGCAGACGAGTTCAACATTGGTTAGATAGCGGATTCCTTGGTTCAGTTGAGTTTTATTAGAACAGCATAACTAGAAGCCGGGCATGATGATCATGCCCTTGTTGATTTTTCCACATCTTCTTCCTATGACATTACCCATCTATTCACATGGTGCTCTGCGTGCGCGACTAACGTCATGGTCTTCCAAGATCTTGTCGCCATGACGATGCAACTCAGCATCTCGTATCGCACAGAGACCTCAAAGTGCGCATCGAAACCTGCACAATATCAGTCGCGATTCTCTTGCGCGACCAGCCACAGCCTCACAGTCTGACAGCTAACGGACAAATGCGCCACAAAGGGCATCTCTCCGGCCTTTCAAGGGTCCCAAGGTCCAGATCATGACATAAACTCACCATGGCAAATGTCGGGACATGCCTGCTAGTGATGCTCTTCTGCCCTATAACATCACTGAGGCGGGACACCCATGCATGCATCTCAAACACCGGAATGCGTAATTATATGTCGAGGAACGTCATTTTAGAGGTGTGGTGTGGCTGGTGTGGTTAGATGTTGATCCAATGGATGGCCGACTGATGTCATTCGGTGATGCAGCCTGGCTGACGATTTACGGGACAAGATATTGTTGAGATTCCGATGAGGAGATGAGATATATTTAAAAGAGGCTTCTTTCCGCTGATTCTGGAGTTATTCATCTGCAACCTACAAGATCTCAAGTCTCAAAACAAATCTCAAGACACTAGCACCACACTATCAAAACACCAAATCTACAGTTATGAACAACAAGACCAACAACAACAACCCAGCTGGCAATGTCGGCGAGACGGTCGGAGGAGGTCTCAACTTCCTCACCAGCACCGTTGGCAATACTGTCGGCGGCCTGGTTCGCACCGTCGGAGGAGTCACCGGAGCCGCAACGAGAGGTCTAGGCGACACCGCAACCGCAGCGACTGGTGACGCTGGCCGCCCCCTGGGGGACGGAATCGGCAATTTGGGAACTGGCGTCCAGGGCGGACTCGACAGCATCTCCAAGGGTGTTGAGAATGCTGGACAGTGGAAGAAGCTGTAAAGAGCACAACGATATCACGATTACTTTGGGTGTTGAGGAAGAATGTAATTATGTGTGACTATCACGACGGGTTGTTGGATACGATTTGAATATGAACAAAACTTCTATTATTAAACAGAACATCAATTATCTATTCGTGACATTAGTACCTATGCACAATTGCTTTGCCGCCGCGTTTCGCGCCCTCGCAATTTGCCAGCCGCATCCCTTCAGCGGCTCAGACTACAGCATGTATCTTTTCGGAGGATTAGACCAATTGGCATCAGCTTATTGCTTATTGAATATAAGGATTAGAGGACAAGGTGGCAAGTCTCTTGTCATATCGCAATTGATAGGCCAAGTTCACAACCGCCTGAATTACCTGCGATCTACATCGTCATACCAAAGTACACATACAGAATTATATTCTTCAGACCGTTCGGGGCATGATTGCCTGACCTCCTAACCCTCGCAGCACGTAGGCAAATCATGGCTTCCGTCTAAATCCTTCTTCATGACCCAGCGTCAAGCCGAGCACACAATGAAAGATGGGTTGTAAATCAAAAATTACGCCTCTCATGGCCCCGAAGGACAATGAAGTGCGGACGACTCCGCGATGTGCAATGCAGGCCGTCGCACACTGAGGTTCCTCATTCATGAGCGAGGAAACTCCAAGCAAGGTAAGTATGAAGAAGAAAGGAAAAGAGAAGCAGAAGAAGAGAGGCAGCTCGAGATTATATATGGAGATTTTTGCTGTGATCCGTGCGCTGCTGACTACCTCAGGTTGCTAGGCCAACAGGAGCTATGGGTACCTGCACGTGACTGCTGCCTAAGGTAGCTGCTCTTTGCTGCTAACATTTCGGAAGGTGCTGAGAGTGAGCCGTTACAGCTCGGCTGCGTGTGGAGAGCTTCATTTCCTTTGAGTTCGAGTTGGCCTTGGCGATTACCTCAATTGGGCATTCAAGCCTGGGACTCGGTTGAATAAAGCATCCGCCGACCATCATTGTTCGAGAAGCTTGAACCGCGCCAGTGGTAACGACTTAGCTGAGTTTTACTAACACATTACAATCCTGAGGACCTACGTGTCGATCGTGGCGCAAGTCCGTAAGATCAAATATTTCCCTACATCCTCGCGAGACTCACCACGTGTTCTACGATGTCAAGCGATGACAAGCGTGAAGTATAATTCCTATAGCTTCTGTATCGAGAATTCATGCCCGAGGATAGCAGTGGGCCTGGAAATGCTAACCGGGTTGGTGATTGATGATGTTGTCTTTAGGGTAAGACCTCGGTCAGCATCGTGGGAACGCGAGGCATCCGACGAGAATACTACATGGAGCTTCTGACAGCCTTCACCGAAATTTGCAGTCGTATTCAAGAAAGCTGCAGTAGTATTTTCGCGGATCTCGGCTTTCATCATGTAAATTGTCATGGTATTGTTGTGCTGCGGAAGTGTGCAATCAGGCAACATGCCAGAGCAACATTGTATCAAGACAATACTATCGGATAAGCTGCAGTGACATGCTTCTGCAGTCTGAGTATCATCCCCTGCACCATTCGATGTTACGAGTCCTTCCTTTGTGTTTCTACTAGTCGAGATGTTGCCAGCCGTTTCGAGCCAAGGGCCAAATAAGACTCGTATCCGCATCACCATAGTCACAAACTTACAATGTCTCCAAACTACGGTCACATATCCTGAGTCTGACACGAGAGAATGTATACCATCTCGGAGGCCTCGCCCTTAACAACATCGATAGCATCAACCGTATTATGCTAGGCGAATCGAGGGCTAGAGATACCTGAGGTGCTGCTAGCTTCGATAGTTTGACCGTTCAGATCTGAATTGCGAATATGCTTGTCTTGAAATCGGCGAGAATGTGGGATTCGTATTCGATGAACCAAAAAGGACCAGCGCTTGACGTTATACAGAACGGACAATTCGGGCCAAGTATTCCGCACCTCAAAGCTTACAGTGAGATCTATGAATACATTTCAACGTCAGCATACTTGTAGCCTCGTGCAATGCCCCGTACAATGTTGGATATCACGGCAGTGGCTTACCTCCATTGGCGCACAAGTGAAACGTATAAGCCAGCCAGGGCGCTTCAGAGTGCGGGCTCTCAGTCGGCACCAAAATGCCGAATTATCAAGCTTCAACATCCCTTACTACACAGGGAGTCTCGGCTCGGCCTGGAACCGGTTTGATCTAGCGCTCAGAGAGTTTCGAGCAACGTTCCTAATACCCGTTGGTTCATGTGGGGCAAGCCCCGAGGCGAACCAACCTAGCAAGCTAGGTTGGCCACAAAATTGTGATACGGCCACAAAATTATGATACACTGTGGGGCCCTGTTTTCCCCCTTGAAAAGCCGCCTTTTTCAGTCTCTCGGTTTTAGAAGCCATCTAGAGTGATTTATGAAGGTATAAAAGAGCAAGTTAAAGCCACTGGTGATGCCTAATATA
>VYWZ01000648.1:0-19762 GCA_008711595.1 Fusarium xyrophilum | reverse complement strand
AGATAATAGAGTTCTCAAATTTCCAAATTTTGACTAGCATCGAATGGAATGACCATGTGATCTCTAACAACCCTCGATTCACAGGTCAAAGTAAGCTATGAATGGGGAATTTTGTACGTGTATTTATCAAAATATAAAGTCTCCGTGTATTGATATCATTGATACTGCACCTTTGTTGGCATTTCTGTCAACCAATGTCTTTGCTTGGTCTCCATCTGTAAGTCATCCTCCAGTGACAGATCGGACTTGTTCGTATTGGCTGTGACCCTGGAACATCATCAGCAGCCAACCCCTGACGCGCTTCCTCTTCTGGAAAGATGCGAGTTCCGAAGAGTCCTTGGCTCTTGGGGTTTGGGTCTGCTAGGTTCACGCAGCGGTTTGTGAGCGTGGCACCTTGTTGGATCCGGAGTCAGTTTGGGTGGTTTTAACGGTTTGAATACCTTCATAGAGGGTCAAGAATACTCCGACGGGCATCGTTACGTCCGATTGAGATATCTCTTACCTAGGTAGACGTTGTCCGTCGCCACTGAAGCTTTTCAAAAAGGCCAGATAGAAGATTCATCCTTACCTATCCCCATTCGAGATCCTAGATCCATCCATCTTCAGAAAACAGTCCAATCATATTTCACTATTAAAGGCCACGGTAGCGGGAGCCTGCTAGGTTCCCTTTTCTTATACGCCAAACCGTATCCGAAACACAGGCCAGCAAGCAGTGACCTTCTGTATCGGAGGCCCGCTTCAGATTTACACTCCAGGAACTGACAAATACAGACTTCCATTTCTTCCTCATTCCTTCAACTACACTACATCCTCTCACTCACTCACTCAAGCATTATTCTTCACTCCTCTTCGAACTCTGCTTCCTGGCTCTTCACTACTTACGACCTAGGGCCTATCCTTGAAGTTCTCCAGCTTATACGTCACGACAAGACATCTCGAAGCCACCCGCATCTGACTTTGACGCTTTTGACGCCTCGTCGCATTCGTTCAACCCCCCTTTGCATCCTTCCACGGCACCGCCACTCCCTTATACTGTACGTGCCGTAGCCTCGATCCTCCGTTACTCTTGGCCCCTATGACCGCCAGGGCTCGACGACCTCAAAACAAACCCGCCCGGCCGCCCCTGATGATCAAGACAGAAGCAGAGGATGCGAATGATAACGGTCACCTCAACGGCAACGGCAACGGCAACGGCAACGGCAACGGCAACGGCAACGGCAAAATGAGCAGCGGAGTAGAGATGCGCCGCAAGGCGGCCAACCCAGACGCCGATAACGTTGCGGCCAACTTCATCCAGAGCGAGTCCTTTTCCCTCGACGATCCGATCCCCAACACCCCTTCTCTCAACAACCATGGTTTCTTCGATCTTCCTCGACAAGACCAGAGGAACTTTCTCCTCCTGGTGCTTCTATACTTCTTGCAGGGCATCCCCATGGGCTTGGCCACAGGCTCTGTGCCCTTTTTGCTCAAGAATCATATGTCGTACGGCGAGATTGGTATCTTCAGTCTTGCTTCATACCCTTACTCCCTGAAGCTCTTCTGGAGTCCCTTCGTGGACGCTGTTTGGAGTCCCAAGATTGGCCGGCGCAAGACATGGATTGTCCCGATCCAGTTTCTCTCCGGCTTCGGTATGCTCTGGTTAGGATCTCACGTGGAGGACATGATGGTCACCGCTGGTAAGCCTGGCGGCATGACAGCGTTCTCGTTCATGCTTTGGTGGTTCTTCCTCGTCCTCATGTGCGCCACCCAGGATATCGCTGTGGACGGCTGGGCGCTCACTCTTCTGACGCCTGGAAACGTATCATACGCTTCAACTGCGCAGACTGTTGGACTCACTGCTGGCCACTTTATGTCATACACTGTATTTCTCGCCTTCAATGCTGCCGACTTTGCCAACAAGTGGTTCAGGGCTGTTCCCTCAGATGATGGTCTTCTCTCACTCGGGGGATATCTCAAGTTCTGGGGTTGGTCATACATTATTGTCACCGTGGGACTCGGCCTTTTGAAGAGGGAGGACAAGTCGCACAACGAAGACGGTGTCTGGGACGTCTATCGCATCATGTGGGGTATCCTCAAGCTCAAGAACGTCCAGACCATCATCATTGTTCATCTGATTGCCAAGATTGGCTTCCAGGCCAACGACGGCGTTACAAACTTGAAGCTCCTCGACAAGGGCTTTGGTAAGGACAACATGGCGCTGACGGTTCTCATCGACTTCCCATTCGAGATTGGACTGGGCTACTATGCCGGAATGTGGTCGCAGAAGTATACACCGATGCGCCTTTGGTGCTGGGGATTCGTGGGCAGACTTGTTGCTGCTCTCTCTGCCCAGTTCGTCGTCGCTATCTTCCCCGATGAAGGAGTTACATCATGGTATCTGTCGGTGGTTATCGCTGAACACCTTTTCTCGACATTCACAAACACAGTCATGTTTGTCGCTGTCTCTGCTTTCCATGCCCGGGTGTCTGATCCCGTCATTGGCGGTACTTACATGACTCTCCTCGCAACGTAAGTGACACCGGACTCATGCCGCAGCTACGAAGCTAACAATCTACAGTGTCTGCAATCTGGGCGGCACATTCCCTAGATATTTCGTACTCCGGCTCGTTGATAGCTTCACTGTGGCTACGTGCGAGCCTGGCAAGCCAGATGCCACGACAATCAAGGGCACACTTATCAAAGATGCCTTCTCATGCGCTGTACAGTCTGAGAAGGAGAGATGCGAGGCCGGCGGCGGAACATGCCACATGATCCACGACGGATACTATACAGTGAACATATTATGTGTCCTGTTTGGTGCAGCAACTTTCTTCTGGTACATCAAGCCAAAGGTGTCACATCTCCAGAGTCTACCTCTGCGGGCTTGGAGATTAGCACCGGGAAACGAGAACAAGCGATAGATCAAGAGGAGGAAGAAATCTAATGTCAATCTGGCAGCATGTATAAGTAATAGATTGGGAAGCATGCGGTGCAGCGCTTGATACCCGCGGATGTATCAGCACAATATACCTAGACGGTTGCTCATTCACAAGATGGTAGCCCTGGTCGGATCAAGTCAAATACACTCTGTTTAGTTGTTACCTCGCAATTCTAACGAGTCATGTCCGTCTCTCTATATATATATATATATCAATGGGGAGTTTTGAAATGCCGATATGCCCCCAATACACACCAAACGCCACGCAATTTCGATGCATTTTGCCCAGTTTGCCATGCACATAGCTGACCCCTGCCCCGAATTTCAAACTCATGATCCCCTGCTTGCTATGTACGTGACCAGTTGCGGAAGAACAATAGCACGATGTAAGCATACAAAAAGATTGCGGACATGAATAACACAAACAAGACACTGAAGAACAAGCAGTCGAGACATGCACCTCCCCATGTGTCCTTGGCGTCTTCCTCGCATAGCCTGTGCCCCTCTGCAGTCGAACAACCATGACGGTCATTGAAGTATGAACTGCGTCTGTAGGGATGTCGGGCGATAGGCTGCAGTGTATCGGCATCAAGACGTGGTGATCTGGCAGTGGGTGGGAGAAGAGGAACGCGCTCTAGCGGACGCATCCACAGAACGGAACTGTCGCTGTCTGATGAAGACACTGAACCGGACTGAGGCGATGATGAGCTGCTTCCATACGGGGGCCCTTCAACCTGATTCACCAACTCAATGTCTAGAGTTGTAGGGAAGCCTGTTCGAATTCGCGCTGGAGTATGATATTCTGAAATTGGTGATGGGCTGCGCTCAGACGGGAGCATTTCAAAGCTCGAAGATAGAGGTGCCCAATATCTGCGAGAAGGAGGTTTAAGGATATTAACCGAAGGACGCTCGATCTTTGGGACATGGCACAGGCGAGCCCTCTGTTGGAGGAAATCTTCTCCCCCGTGCTGCTTTCTGTTTCCTACCAGAGTGCCGAACTCCGTGTTGATCTCTGCTTGTAACTCTGCAGTACTGAGATCGATGGGCTCAGGCCTGTTGTCGCGATGACACTGCGAGAAGAGCAGGGTACGGTATGGCTGGGTCCCAGAACGGAGGGGGAGAGGTTCGTGGTAGTGCTTGCGACCGCTGGAATAAGCCATGTTGGCGACAGAAGGACTGTTTAACTTCGAGATAGTATGGGGGGAGAAGCTTTTGGAGGCTTGTTGGGAATCAGATAGGTGTGACAAGAGGTAGCAGCCTTCAGTAGACAAGGCCTACGCTCAAGCAAACAAAAACTTCGGCGCTGTTGTCAAATCTGTCGATGTGGAGGAAGCGCCAGGATGACTTGTGTTGAGAAGGAGAAGATTCTTATACAAGCCCGGTTCAGTGAAGAACGGGAACAACGGGAGCGTGAGCGGGATGGGTTGTTGAATAATGGGCCTGAACATGAAGAGGGTGTGGTGAATTCGCTTCTTGTTCAACAGATGAACTGTTGTTGTTGTCCTTTGAGGATTATGTTAGATTTTCAGTCATGTCCTGTGAGTGTGCAGCTAGTTGAGTTTGTGAAGATGATTTTTGCGCGAACGTATAGTAGAAATGTTGATGTGGTTGATGTTCTCTGATGAAAGGCCTGGTCTGGTTCACCTGGACAAGTTAGGATGCGAAACCGATAAATCATATTCTAGGCGGGCAAGTCTCTGTCCAGCCCAAAACACTCGTGGTTCGCACTTGCACAGAATAATATAGCATCACTAGGCTACTTCTCACTTTCTGACTATATAACGCCAGAGCCCAACACATGTTGCCCTGAAGGACCTTAACTCAACCCAAATTCTTGAGAGGATGAGCGACGAGTTGAATAGTCAGTCTACAAACTCCACCGAGCCAAGTATTACTGGCAAGTCCAAGTTTACTGAAGTCTTTGACGAGCCCATTCCGTCTGAACTTCTCAAGCATCCCTTTTCCCAAACCCCTCCGAAACCATCTCCTTCAGCTGCTATCAAGCCTTTATTCCAGATGAACTCGGGACCTACCTCTCGAGGAGACACCCCAAGCGCGCCAGGCTCTCGTCCTGGTTCGAAGGCTGGGAGTCTGCCTCGCACACAGACCATTGATTCGAGGATCGAGAGTCCGGCAAGTATGTTTGGCTCCCCTGACGACTCTAGACTGCCTGATATCTCCGAGCCTCGCTCAACAAAGGCTGGCTATTTTACCCCAGATCTTAGAAGACCACAAGGAGGACAATCGCTCCAGCTGGCCCAGAGCTCTGAGCGAGATACGGAAACCCAGGAAGCTCACCACATTTCATCCCCGCAAGCAGTCAACCAAAGCCTGCGAGAGCTCGTCGACTCGAGAATTGCCAGTCCGGCGGGTATGTTCGGTGGCCCTACAGACTTACAGCTTTTCAGCATTAGAGAATTTCGCTCACCGATCGCAGGTTACTTTCCTCGAGATTTCAACCTCCAAGGACCGCAATTCCTTGCCAAGGTTCATGATCAGTGCGAAAAGATGGACGACGTCAAAGCTCGATACGAAGATCTTTGGCTTTCAACCCAGCTGTTCTGGGATCTTATGCTTCGAATGCAGCCCAACTGTGTCACTTCTGATACCAGAGCTTTGAGAACTGCAGTTGACCTTATGCTTGATGTCGTTGTTGGTCGCATGCTTCCCCAGCTTCGACCAGAGTATCACCCAGTCCTTGCAGAGAGCCACCTACAAGCACTTAGTCGTCGTCTCCGTGCTCTGGAACTTCGTCTTCGGGCCGAGATGGGGACGTGTGGCAAGTCACCCAAGATGCTTTGCGGGTGTATGGTTCCCATAAAGCGCCCTAACAACAAGGAAAAGCTGTGGACACGTCACTTGACCATCAGAAGAGACGCAAAGGGACGCTCTGAGGACCGAGGACTCAAATTTCGAGATTTGGCTGGTCTCCTCCGCCTTGAAGACTTTCTCTCCCATGTCTACAATGAATTCCAACCTCAACTGAGCCCAGCAAGTCCCGGAGCAGCAGACTGCGGAATCCTCCACACTGCTATTGCGCTCATGGATGATCATATCAAGAGGTTTATCCCCAGGAAGGACTACAACACTGCTGATGAGCTTAAAGCAGAGTGGATTTATGTTCTTTGCCACGAGAACTTTCGCTCCTCCATCGTCCTTGAAGTCATGGGTATCGTCAGTGATGCAATGGCCTTTAGCGAGCAAGATAGGACTCAAGTACATCGGGAGGAATGTGACCTCTGGGCTCCCGAAACGGTTCCTGAACCACTCACCGGGACTGCGCGCTTCAGAAAACTGACGACGTTTCGGCCTGATCCGAACCGGGGAGTGAGTCCTCTGCATCCTTCATATTGGAAACGGGACTCTAAGAGCTCGGAGGACTCATCTATGAGCCGTGGCCGTCAAGGCTGAGATGATTGGATGGTCCCTTTGTGTAGGAAAGGAAGGGGCTGGGCTGGCTGCTGAGATTTACTTTTCTCGCCCAGGCCTAGACATGTATAGCATCAAGTGTTTAGGGGGCGTAGACTTGCCCTTTGGTACCTGGATAGAACAAATTGACATCAAGTTGGAACTCGAAGTGTAAACTATAAGGAAACAAATGACAACAAAGACATTGACAGCGCCTCCTGATATTCTGCCGTGACCCCATCATGATACCCGTCATAACTCTCATATGCTTGACGCATCACGCCCAATGCCATACCCCGAAAAATTCCTTTATATTCCCACTTGTATCCCATCATCACTCACAGTCGAAACAGGTCGCCCAACTTCTTGTTCCAGTTGCCTTGATCGCACAGTTTTCTCATTACATCCGACAAATCATCGCAGTGTCGTTCGACTTCCTTGTCGTTCATTTGCGCCGTGTCCCAAGAAGCAACAAAATACAGGTTGATTGAGTCAATCATAAACGCGTTCCAGAAGAATCCACTATGCAACGTGTTAGTTGTAGGTCCACGAGTAGAAAGGCTTAGGCTTACCAGTCAGGCCAGTCATAGCGAGCAAGGGGCTCGAGAGAAGTGAAATTGGAATGAGGCCCCTTTGCAAGACTCGTGGCTAGGGAAACATCCCAAACGAAAGACTGTCTGAATGATGCATCGACTGCAGCTGGCCCTTCGTCACTGAGGTTTTGAACAACCTTGTTCCAGGGAACATGTTCGTGTTCCTTTGTCTCTTCACTCTCAACCAATATGCGCCGGAGGAACTCGAGTACAGTCTCGTTGCGGGCCACTTCAGTCATGTTCAGTACCCACTGAACGGTAGGACCATCAATACTCATTGCAGGCGGAAGAAGCTTGTCCATCCACTTGGGGATGAAAGGCCAAGAGCGTCCGCTCTCCCAGACGTTGAGCAGTGCGTGGGATGAACCAGTGTGGAGAACGTTGAACAGAACTATGGCGCTCTTGGTGAAAAGTGACGGATGAATGTTGTATTCATCCTGTAGTTTTGTGAGACTTGACAATGCAAGAACTCGACCAGAACGTGGATATTGGAACTCGTGTGCGCGAGTATCCCACTGGCCACCCCAGACCTCTTCACGAACCTGGCGACGCTCCTTCACAAGCGGAGAACCTTCGTCATTGGCAATCAACAGGCCAGGGGCTTTCTGAGGTGGCCACAAGGCGCCACTGAAGCGAGAGATGCCGCGAAGTCTGCGTGTATGAAACGCGATGTTCTTTCGCGCAGACTCGCTGTCTTCATACTGCGTGAAAAGATCGGAGAATAGTCGATATGGAGTCAAGGCTGGGATGTCGGTATTAATGTCTCGGATCCAGTGATCGAGCTCGTGGTACCAAAGAGTGATCGAAAGCGCATCGATAACAGAGTGATTGAACGTGAAACTCAGAAACAGCTGACCATCTAACATGGTTCTTACAACATCGATTTGAAACATGAAGGGCGACGAATGAGCCTGTGGAGAGTCATCTCTGAAGATGTTCCACGCATCTTCCTCAGAGTCGACCTCGACCTCGTGAATGAGCTGATCAAGTAGTGCGGAACTGGTCACAAGAACAGCGTGGAACGGAACACGATTCGAGGCAGGGAACACGATCGTCCTGAGCATCGGTCTCGAGTCCAGCGCCTTTTGCAGGGCACGCAGAATCTGATGCTGCGCAACGTTGCAGACGCGAAACACCATGCGGTTGTGGTAGGACTGCGGCCGTGACCCAATCGCCGCCCGATGGAGCGAGTGTCTGATCGGTAGCACGTCTTCGATGTCGGAAGGGGAGAAGCCTGCACGTACTACCGCTCGCTTGGCAAAGAAGAACGTGTCCTTCTCCTCGACGGGGCCACTTGCAAAACCAGAGCTGGAGGCGGAGGTTTGAGCTTGTTGCTTGGCCGAAGGCGGATCATACTGGGGGACTTCTGGGGTGATGACAAGGTGAGCTTGTTGCAGCTTTCGAGACAATAGAAGATGCGCTTGCTTCTCGATTGTATCGTTGTCGACGAAGTCTTGCAGGTAGAGTCTTTGGCCACAGATACGGAGAACATAGTCACAGTAGCGCAGCAAAGTAACGCTATCGGCGAGATACTTGAAACTCTCTGTTACCGAGGGTCGAGTACCAGTGAGTTGCTCACAGATGCCGAGCAACTTGTCGACGAAGGGTGGTGTCGATGCTCCATTGCTGAGTTGAGTCTTGGTTGTGCTGTCCGCTTGTCGATGCTCCAACACACATGCTCTGAGCTGTTGCTTCTTGACTTTGCCGAGAGCTGTCAATGGGAACCTTTCAAGTCCCAGCTCTTGCAAGGTGTAAACGCTGTCGAGGGCATAACGGTGGTCGGCCTTCCTTGCTTTTTCCATGACTTGCGCTTTAGTCATGTCTCGGGGTAAGACGACGATGGCAACGGGGACTTGACCAGCAAGATCGTCTGGCACTCCGACGACTTGAACCTGCTGGAGAGTTAGACAGAGGGAATGTATGGATTTATGTTCAACCTACCTGCAAGCCATCGAGTTGCTGGAGTTCCCGCTCGATGTTGCCGGGATAGATGTTCTCTCCGCCACGAATGATCAAATCCTTGTACCGGCCAAGGATATACACGACGCCCTTTTCGTCGATGCTGGCTTGGTCTCCAGTGGCTAACCAGTTGCCCGTTTCATCAGTGTACATGGACCCATCAGCAGCACCCCTGTCGAAATATCTCGTAATGACAGATGTCCCGCCGATGTGCAATTCTCCGATATCCGATCGAGGTAGTATTTCCCGTGTATCGGGCCGACAGATCCTCACTGCCGCTCCTGGAAGAACCTTGCCGGCACCAGGATGCCAGCCGTCTACCAGATCAGGGTCGTATCGCTGCCAGGTGAGGATGGGAGCGCCCTCGCTCATGCCAAAGACCTGAATGGCCGCCTGGGCACCCAAACCTTGGCGACAGAGCCGGACGTCTTCAGCGCCGATGGACGTACCGCCGATGGTGACAATGCGAAGATCGAGTTGATCTGCACTGGGAAAGCTGGGATGCGCCATGAGGGCTTTGACGAGGGTGGGAGTGGCTGACATGATGGAACACTGCTCCTGCACAAGGGCCTTGAGAGTGGCATCCACGTTGAAAGACTTGGAGGGAAACACAGCAGTGCCACTCCAGCGCCATGCGCGAAGAGCGTTGTTGACGGCGAAGACGTGCCAGACGGGGGTGTGGATAAGCCATCTCAACGGCCCCATGGCGTTGACTTCGGGGTCAAAGTCGCAGCACTGGGAGATGAGGTTGCGGTTCGTGTGCCAACATCCCTTGGGCTCGCCCGTTGTTCCGCTTGTGAAGATGATTAGTGCTGGGTCTTCGTCTTGGTTGTAATCAACACGATCTGTGATCCCTTGTGTTGAGGCTAGTTTCTCTGCAGGCTTCAGAAGAAGATGGGACAGCGTGAGCCAGCTTCCACCGTCGTTCTCTGCACACAGTATACATATAGTGGACTGTGAGATCAGGGCGTTAGAAAGGTCGAGCGCCTTTGCAACGTCTACATCTTGTGCCACCAACACCTGTGGCTTGACGCATAGTATAATCTTCTTTGCATCTAGAGGAACGGTTGCATCAAGAGGCACAAAAGCCATACGAAGCTTGGCCGCTGCCCAGAAGAAGAGACCCCATTCAGCACAGTTGCCAACAACGACGGCTAGTCGCATGCCCTCTCGACAACCCAGCTTTCCCAGGGATTCGGCGAGTCGTTCTGCCTTGTCCTTCAGCTGCGAATAGCTCCATCTCAGGTATGGCTCGCTAGTGCCAGTGGGCGCTTGGTGTTGGTCGTTTGACAAGTGGTTGTGTGGTTGCCAAAGCGAGACAATGGCATCTGCGTCTGGGCTCAAATGGGCAGCATCTTGGAAAAGATCCCAAAGGGTAAGATGCAAGTCGAGAACAGGATCACCAAATATCTCGGACATAGTAGACTCGTCGTTTGAGGCGTCGATCGAGTTGCCATCCTGTGAGACAATTGGCTCCATAGTGTGGTGGGCCAAGAGGTGTAGTGAGTGTAGGTAGTAGTTATGGTGTTTAGGTGAAGAAAAAGCAGCGCGTGAGAACGGTCAGGGTAAGGAAGGGGAGGGACGGGGAAGACAAGGCAGGAGGCGGGGGAAAGAGGCTGAATCAAAAAACGAATATTGATCACGCTTACGCATGTAAGTGGCACAGAGGCCAACAAGAGATGATCAGCATACCTAGACTACCTTGGAGCAGAGGGAGGGTCATGAAGGGAGTATTGCAGGGTTAAATACGATCCCTAGAACGTACCGGCTGAAAACGAAAAGCAGACAGACAGTCCTCAGAGTGTACAGCATCTACCCGATTCGACACTAAGGGCCAACACTACTAACCAGGCACCACCAACACTGCACTGCACTGCGAGACTGGCTTGGCTCGTTAACCATGTGAGATCATTTGAAAAGAGTCCAATGCAACCTCAACACAGGTAGGTACATACAACAAACCACAGCAGAAAATAGAAGAATCCGACAGCTTGGTCCGCCCGAACGCGGCTGACACTGTACACGTCGGAGAGAGCTCATAGCAGTAGCACAGATGGCGCTCCCGGCCCAACCACTGCCTCAGGTCTACAGCCACTCGCCATGTGAGCCAACGACGGAACCGCATGTATTATCGTCTGGAAGCACGACATCAGCTCTCCCGGGGTCTTGCTTCTGCTCTGCTGTTGCGACTGCTGCTGCTGCTGCTGCTGCTGCCTTCTGTCTTGTCCATGACCCTTTCAGGTTGCAGGATCTTTGAGCACGGGGCGTGGGCGTGTGCGTGGGCATGTGCGTGGGCATGTGCGTGCTTGGACAAGTACGAACTCAGACATTATATCTGAGACAATACTACCAATCCGGACGTTTGAGAAACAGGACGATCGCCGTTACCTGCCGTGAGTCGGCTTCTGCCTTGTTGTCAGCCGGAACATCAATTCCTCACGTTTCCAATTGTTTCAATCTGATATTGGCATATCACGAATCCTGACTCTTATCAGTCCCAGATCCTGGGGACCCCCGGCCGACTGCTCCATATTATTTTCCACCTCCGCGGAGTACCTACCTTACAGTACGCATCCATGCACCCATGCACCCATGCACCCATGCCCCTGTGAACCTTGTGTACTGACAACTGGCCTTTCAAGCCTCACTCTCTCCAGGGGAGACCCTTGGAAGAAAAACGGTCAACCGCCCGAGTGTCCCGTCCCGAGCCGCCTTCGCCTCGCCTAAAAAGACATCTATGACAATGACATGCGGTAGTTAAACACGACGACATTCTCCACAAGCCAGACTAAAACATCGCGGGCTACTAGCGGCAGACAAGACAAGATCCGGTCCTCATACTAAGACATTGATAGGCAAGACATATCAAGACGGAGGATATTACTATTCTGTAACCTCGAGTGCAGCCGTGTCTCCGTTAGCAATAGTTTCTCCTCTGCGGTCTCTGTTGGTGTGGTCATCTCTTCAACAAGGTAGGCATAGAATTAGGCAGGTGTTTAGGTCCCAAAAGCCTCAATCTGCATATCAGCATGGATAGCATTGACTGTGCCGAGGTATTCGAGCCTCAATCTTGGAGTGTATCTTGACATGGCACAACTTCTGCAAGGCTCCTGTAAATTGTCAATGTCTCATGGTGAGATACATTACGCTGTCTCGGTCTCGGTCTGTGCCGCATATGAAATCCTGCCTTGCCTAAGTGTGTTCATGCTTCGTGCTCATGCTTCGTGCTCATGCTTCGTGCTCATGCTTCGTGCTCATGCTCATCCCCATGCTCATCCCCATGCTCATCCCCGTGCTCATCCCCATGCATCGCTGTCAGTTCCCGGGCTCCTCTCTTACCCCTGGCCAAGATAGAACCCGTCATCACCCGTGTCACCATTGGCGCTGACCTCTTAGGACAGAGAATGCAATATCCTATCCTCAGCTGATGACATCAACCGACCAAGGAATTATTAGCACAGCCGGTGTGTGAGTTGCTCTCCTGATACAAGCCTAAGTGTCCTGTCGCCCCTTCGATCCACGCCAGGTCCTGATGTTACTTGGAGGATAATGATCAATGAACAAAGACCCATGATGCGGGTTTCTTGATTCTCCGTCGCACTGCAGGTGGTATTGTTAGTGACAGCGACAGCAGACAGCAGACAGCACACGTCTGTCTGTTGTGGGGGCAGCGTATACTAGGGATCCTATTCTAAGCCTTGCCCTAAGTAGGCGGCTTGATTGGAGAGCCAACAGCTCCAATGAACGCTCAGAGAGTGTATATCGTCATAACGGACAGGCTCCGGGGTTGCTACGAGCTCTGTTTTTGGAATAATGGGATTATATCGTGGCGCCTGGGACTGCACGACGATGAGCAGCCCAACCAAAACAGCACGATACAATACAATACAATACATGGCGAGGCAATGCCCGGGGAGCGATCCGCATGGTCGAACTCAATAGAAGGGGGCGTACGCATTGTATGTCCCCTTCCTTACTTCTTGTGCTCTAGATCTGGGACATTGATCCAAAAGTTCGGGGATAATTTGAGGGCTTTTACTTGGTTCCTTTGCTGTACTTTTACCTCTCGACTCCCCCCTTTGGACGTGGCTGCCCAAGCCTCCTTCCACTTCTATCAATCCGACTTGCACTCCCCTGAGGCTGTCAACTTCAGCCTCTTTCACCATGTTCAGTCTATTGCTGTTCAAGTTTCTTGAGCAGCATCTGCTTGCCACTATCGTTCTTCTCTTTCTCCCTGTCCCTCTTCGCATACTTGAGACATATCTTCGAAGATGGAGACTTGCACAAGCCCAGAGCTGTAAAGAAGCTACAAGCAAAGTCGCCGTAAAAGACCCCATTGTTGGTTTCGACTTCCTCTACAAGATCTTCTTTGAAAAGTCCCCTGAACGATATCTCGACAGTACATGGCAAGCCTTCAAGGAGATGGGTACTACTTACATCGAGAAGAGGTGGTCTTGGCAATGCGTCTACACTTGCGATCCCCAGAACATCAAGAGTATCCTTGCCACTGCATGTCAAGACTTTGATCTTCCCGAGTTTCGAACTTCAGTCATTGGTCATGTCTTTGGCCAGGGCATCTTCGTTCTATCCGGACATCCTTGGAAGCAAGCCCGGGCTGTACTGAGACAAAGTTTCAGGAAAGACAATCCCGCTCCCTTCCTAGAAACTCTCGAACGAAACTTCCAATCCTTCCTCCAGCATGTCCCGACCGATGGCTCAGAAGTTGATCTCCAGCCTCTCTTCCTGGCTCTTACCATGGACGTCTCCACGGAATTCCTCATGGGACACTCGACCAATATGCTCACCCAAAATGCAGATCACACTCGGGAACAGCAGTTTGTCGATGATTACATGGTTTGCTCCGAAGAGATCATCCAACAAATGCAACTTGGCCCACTCCACTCCCTCAAATTCAACTTTGCAGCTAAGACGGCGAGAAAGAGGCTGTACGATTATCTCGACGCTTTCCTTCAAGAGTCCCTGAATAAGTCTGAAGATGGCTCGGGCAGCAGTTTCCTGACAGAGATGATGGATGTAGCGAATGACAGAGCGGCGCTCAGTCATCATATCCTGCACACCCTGCTTGCAAGTAGGGACACTACATCCGGTCTTCTCGGTAATCTGTTCTTCTTCCTGGCCAAGAAGCCTGAGATCTATGCAAAGCTCCGAGGCGAGGTTCTAAGTGTTGCTGGCCAAGAGCCCCCTAATGCAAGTCAGCTAAGAGACATGACCTACCTGAAATGGTGCGTCAACGAATGTAAGCCCACCCCTACGAATCTCGGCCCTCAAGCGTTCCTCACAACCAAACAGCGTTGAGGCTGCATCCTGTCATCCCCACCAACGCCCGCGTCGCAGTGCGAGACACCACCATCCCCCGGGGCGGCGGCATCGACGGAGAGTCACCACTCTTCGTTCCCAAGGGAACAGCCATGTTCTACAATGTATACGCCATGCATCGTAACGAGGATGTTTTCGGGCCCAAGGCCGAAGAGTTTGCCCCTGAGAGGTGGAAGGATCTGAGACCTGGCTGGGGATATCTGCCCTTCAACGGCGGTGCTCGAGCGTGTATTGGTCGTAAGTCTTGGGAGAATGCGGGATGATGAACGCTAACGTGGGGTTATAGAGCAGTACGCTCTTCTGGAAACGCATTACGTTGTGGCGAGGATGGCGCAGGCTTATAGTGAGATCGAGGCGAGGGATGACGAGGAGTGGATGGAGTTGTATGCTTTAGCATTGTGTTCGAAGAACGGCTGCCGAGTGGCAGCCAAGAGGTAAAAGTGGTGTGTGTGTTGCTGTTTGATATTTATGTATTTGATTAATTCTGGGCAAATATCTGGCAGCTAACGGGGGAAGGCTAAGGTTACTATTGCTATGATGGCGCTATAACATGGGATGGGAACCAAATAACGGGTCAACGCACTGGCGTAAACGATAGGAGATATCAGAGGGGAGTAGATGTTTTATTCTATGGCGATATCTTTATGGGAATGAGTCTTTCACAAACAAATCCATAGCTTTCGACTACCTAGATATAGGACCTGGTAGAGCCAGTTTCAAACTTGATATATTATTTATTACTCGTCACCCTATCCATGACCTGTGATGCCTCTGCCTGATGCACACAGACACCGAGTGTCTGGGAATTGGAGAGCATTTATAGATGTTTGCTTCGGACTTTTGGCCTCGAATCATCCAGAAACACATTCTGCTTGACCAAGCCTCACCATCCTACAATATCAAGACAGGATGGACAAGACTCTCCTCGTCTTTTAGATGAAGCACGGTTGCAAAATCCTCCGTGCCATCACACCATACCGTCCAATGCACAGTCTCCGGCACAAACGAGTCATCCCAACAAATCCAATAACCTTAAAGCTTCATATTGAACCCTCGTGCCATCACCAGCGGGAACCGCAAGCCATCCGACGTCTGCCCGCCTGCGCAACAATGTGACAGCCCGAAACTACAAGGCGTGCCCCAAGCAAGGAACCATCTGGCACAGCTGTTTCAGCCCATCTCTCCGGGGCACATGTTCCCCGAAAGCTGTCGGTCAGGGGCAGTCAAGGTGAGGACTGTGTGACTTACTCGGTCGAGGGGAGTGTACAACCTCGAGCTGACCGTGGTTACTAAGCCCCAGAGTTCCGAAAATAGGCATCCTGCAACGGAGGGGGTCTGGTAGGCCTTGTTGGGCTGCTATCAGGGAAGCTGAGTAAGGGGCCGGTAGACGTGAACATCACTCGTCAGCGAAAACAGTTGCAAAGGAATCATGTTCCTTCTGGAAGCGTACGCCGATACAATGGAAGAGTATAAATCGTAGATCATAGCGCCGTAGACAATTGTCCAGTGCTCAGTCTGCCGAGCCCCATACCAAATATACTCCTGGATCCTAGTGCCGGCCCTGTTGGCGTCCACCTTGGTATACCCAGTTGAAAATCCCCAATGAACGCCAGACCCGGATCGTGGGAAAACGTCAAATATGTGCCAAATACCGGAGAACAGGGGTTTCTAGTGGCTTTCCAGCCCGCTTGCTGATCAGGCCTTCGAGTTCTTCCCTAACCATGCTGTTGACGAATGCCCTGACTTCAAACAATCAAAAAGTCCATATGTAGATCCCTCAACGTCTGCACCCAGCTCGTCATCGGCACCCCCTCAGCCTGAACGCTCCATAACATCTGCAGAGCATCTCGCGCTGCATATAAGAATCCCCAAGGTGACTCGAGCATAAGTTTCTTGATCTGAACAGTGACCCAGTCCTTCATCTCCGGCGTCCTAGCACACGCACCAAACACAAACGTAACCCATGTCGTAGCTTTGAAGTTCGTATCGTCATCGGGAATAATGCTCAGCACTTGATGTAGTTCGGCAAATATCGTGTCTGCGAGATCTTCACCGACCCAAGCTCCCACGGCGGGTATCGCATGGAGGATGTAGAGACAGATGGCGAGCCGGTGAGATGTTGCGACTCTGAATCGACTCAATACTGGGTCCTGTTCGGTAGAGGGGATGGTGCTGAGGTCGATACCTTGCGCCCACGGTATAACGTCGAAATTCCTAGCACGGTCTAGTAATGCTGCTCCAGCGGCAGTGACCATGTCAGCCGAGACCACATCGTCCGATTTCATGTTGGAAAGTCGAGCTGCTATCAGCATAATTTCGAGGAGCTGCGGTGGGCAGCAGTAGTAGCTATTCGTGGTTTTGCCCAGTATCTGTAGCGCTTGACATGATTCAAAATATGAGTGCGAGCCCGAATCTGTTGGTCGAAACGTTGACTCCAGGATGTAATATCTGGCAAATGTCAGCAACAGGAGGTGGCGGCAGGTATGAAGATCACGCACATGAAGCAGTCAGATACAATGTAGTCCCTCAAGCTCTCGTCCACATCAGAAACAGGCCCAAGCAGCTTCATGATCTTCCCAGCGCCATCAAAGTGAGCCTTCCAGTTATGTTTACCAGACTCTATCAGCTCCACATTGATCAGGAAGAGAATCGCCGCGAGGACGATGTCACCCCCGATAGACTCAATACTCTGCAGGGCAGACGGCAACATGCGCAACACCTGATGCTTAGCCTCGAGAGCATCCATGAGCAGATCCCTCGGGCCAAGACCTCTTTCCAGCGAGTCCGACGACAGCCACGGGCGAGAGCGGTTGTACATGTGCGCTGCCGAGGCGGCGATGATGACCTGACGTAGCAGAGGGTGGGCCCGAGTGAATTTGAGTAGATTTCGAAAGGGGTTGTCGGGTATGTCGTAGGCTACAAAATCTCGACTGAGCCGCGCATCAACTGGTCATGCTTGTCAGCCATGTCTCTCTCGTTCCTCTAACCAATGAACTCGTGGGAAACTTACAATAAGCGAGATACCGTCTGTGGTTGCTCGTAATGTCTTGGTACAAGGGATCGACGAGCACCCAGGGAGTCGACGTTTCCGATGCCAGGGGATGGTTCTGGTTGTGGATGGTGGCACAGACGAGTTGTGTATCACCACCCGCTGGGGGGGTCGCGGCATCATCTCCATCATGGTTCTCATCGTCGACGTTGTTATCGATGTCATTGAACAGGTCTGATTCCGATCCAGACTCGGCTTCTGGCGTTTCTGCAACCTCCTCGACTTGAGAAAGGCTCGGGGCAATGAAGGCGGGTGAAGATGAAGGAACGGATGGCGAAGCGACGGATGAGGTGGAGGAAGTAGATGCAGGTGAGTTTGATGAGAGGGAAGAAACAGAAGATAACGATGCTCTCGAGCGGGCAGTAGAAGGACGTGCTGGGGAGTACAAGGCAGCGCTGGACTGCTGACCAGCGAGTCTTCCCCTTGAAGCAACAGCACCCGTCCACTGAAAGATCTGAGAATAGCCCAGGCACTCAACGCCTTTTGCGTCGCACTTTGCGCAGTGGGGGAGTTGACGATCACAGCGAAGTCTTCGACGTCGACAGTTATGACAAGGCTTGTCGGCAACAGGTCCAGAAGGTACTTTTTTCCCCTTTCTTTTACTTCCTGGAGCCATGGGGTACTCCGCGTCAGTCAGTCAGTCAGTCAACAGTGCAGGTAGGAATGAAAGGCCAGGACAAGGGTTCAGCCGATCAACGTATAAGAGTGAGGCAGACTTCCGCTTCTGGGAGTGCGGCGTAGAAGCAAGAGCCACAATTACAGATCAAGGTTAAATCGAATGATGGTTGCAGGCAACTGCGTTCTGTAGTAGGCAATATTTGGAAAGAATCTCTTATTGTACAGTCCAAGTTTCCCCCTCTCTGCTCAACAGTCCTCGCGTCTCACCTATGGCCGGACCCGGGCGGGGATTGCGACTAGACCGGATATGGCAGTTGTTTTGGGTCAGACACCATCTCTTGACACTGCCGCATGCCGGTAGTCTTCTCAGCAGATCTAGAATACTACCCACCTGATAATCTAGAAATACAGATAAGACAAGATCTGGTCATGGCTTCTCCAACGGATCATTCCCACTGCTCGGAAATAAACGCCACTTGATGACCAACTGCAATCAGTCAGTGACAAAGGCTATGTATTCCCGGATAACCTCACGTAAAAGTTCCGTTGAGTTTTGCTCGTTGACTCATTCGGTTCGGCGAACTTGCAACGAAAACAGGTTACGCTGGCTCTCGCAGTAAAAGGGGTATTGAGTTGCCCGATCATGACTGCTGACATTCCTTTCTCTGTCCCAACAAGAACCAATGGCTCGTTTTCACATGCAAGTAGGTGTCACGTCGAGAGAGGATGGAGTTGGGTCGAATGGTAACGTGGGAGCGAAAACTCGCGCTTCTCGACATACCCCTATTCGTATATGCGCAGCTCGGTGCTTGGCAATTCTCGGTCGATTTCTTCGGTCTTGTAGTGTGATCTCGATGGCATCAACGACCACTGTCTAGGTGCTCGGGGCTCAAAGTATTCTTGACTCGTTCGGTTCGTCGTGTGCGCCTTTCGGATATCTTCTGTCTCTGGGATTGTACGACGAGGGAAGGTTTGCCACGAGGTTAGATAGCTCTGGGACAGGATGCCATGCTATTAGTAGAGAAGAAGGAAAGAGTGGCATCGTTGGCCTGCACACTCGGGCACCGCCCCCATCGTCCGGTTGCGACGAGAACAAGCCGAGACGAACACGTCTTTGGGGGAGGGCTGTTCGAAATTCCCCAACCCCCAAAGAATGTCGACAATGTCTACCAATAGTGAAAGTGCTTGTTCGCTACACTGTAATCCAATAAGCAACCGTGCTGTTGTGCTGTTCGGTCCGAACATATTGAGCAGTGTCAGTGCAATGGGCCAAAATTATTTTCCCACGCAACGATGCAGCATTGACACTCGCCAATACCAAAGCAACCAGCCTTCCAAGATTCCCGCCCCTCCGAACCTGTAAGATTCCAACGCCAAAATACACAGTCCAGTAAATTTAAAAGGTCCATCACAACTGGGCGTCCACAACCGAGGGTAGTGCTCCTTCGGGTTCTTCCCACGCTACCACTACAGCAACAGCAGAGTACGTCACAGTAAGTCTCGCGGTCCCAGTTGATGCTTATCTTGGCAATCACAAAGTGCTTCCCACTGCAGTAGTGGCAAGAACCAAGTGCAAGCACCGCTGTCTATCGTGAGGTTAGGAAATATGTAACCGTTCGACCACTCCCGCCCAGGACCAGTACGCCGACAGCCTCAGGCCTGGCTGCAAGAGCACGAGAACGAAACGAAACGAAGACCATCCGTACCTTCTCTTGCGTCCTGGGCTTGACTGCCGCACATGACGCAAGGCGCCGAACCCCTGAATATCCCACACAGTCATGCTGATCAAGGTAGCAGCGCTCCAAACGAATCGACACAGCTTCCTGCTCTCCATCAGCAAAGCTAGAGCGTTGAGATGTGCTCCTTCCTCCTCTTCAGCCT
>VYWZ01000646.1:0-25223 GCA_008711595.1 Fusarium xyrophilum | reverse complement strand
GTCAACACCGGTAGGGGTCAGGGGGTGACCTAAAACCCAGGGGGACCAAAACCCAGGGGGAGAGGTCAGAGGCTGCGACAGTAAATTAGACGAGACGGTAGCCGAATTTCAGATTCGGAGGGTCCTGACGTACGTTACTGAGGGTGCCCCAGACTTTTACTTAATGCTGCCCAGTGCTCCAAGTCGGTGTAGAAGAAGCAAAAGAGACGGTGTTGAGCTGAGAAGGAGTTGAGATGAGTTCGGGGAGCACGACAGCAAAGGAGTGTTGTATTGCTGTAACACACGTACAGGGCGTTCACAAGAACAAATGCAGCCTGTGGCAACAAGTTTATGGGTACACACACTCACACGCAGCCAGTGGTACTGTGGAAAAAACGCCGTTACCGTCGGGGTCCTTGGGATGGCGACGGTGGCGTCTCGCGGACGATAACGTGCGGTGGAGAAAAGGAGGATCAGAGAGGGACGATCAACAGCCAAGATAGGTGATGGAACGGAAAGAATTATTTTATTCAATGTTTGCCTTCTTAGATAATACTTGTTAGGCTTTAGGAACTCATAGACTACTGTATCTTGACAGTCTCTCCTATGTTAGAAATAGCCGCTCGCTGTTCGCATCCGTGGCGTTCATAATGTCCGAGGGCACAGGTTTGTAATCCAACAAACCTGCAGCTGTCAAAATGAATACGGTTCTCTACTGTACGTACCCTTGATTCTTCCGTAGCGTCCCCTGCACTCTACCGTATCGCATGTCCTCGTGCGTCAGCGTTGCAAGTGGAGTGAGTTCCTCCTCTGTGGGGAGGCGAGAAAACGGACGGTACAGAAAAAGCAGCAAAGCAGTCAAAACCTGGAAACCTCGCAGCCGAATCGTTCGATTCTACGATAAGATGGAAGTTATCACCAGATTCTTTGCCAGGGCTGAGTGCAAGAAGGGACCTGTTTATCCCAAAACGCTAAAGGGCTGAAAGAAGGACAGACAGCAAAAGAGAGGCATTAAGTAAGAGAAGCATATCGTTACAGTACAGTCAGTACCTAGCCTGAGGTTTTTAGTCTGGTCACGGTCACCGACGTCGATCATGGCTACCGTACACCTGCACGTCAAAGTGCATAATAATAAACACTGCCAAAGGGTCTCTTTTCTCCTGTGTCATTTATTCTCTCTTGCTGAACCGACGATCTCATAGTGGCATGTTTCGACTAGAACTGTGTGGGTGGTACAAAAGAAAAGGAACCAACCAGTTGAACAGATAGCAAGCAATTCGATAATACTGCAGAAGGCTCCCGGTGACAACGGTCGTTGGGGGTTATGGGTGGTCGCGTGTAGTAAAGATCATCCAAGCGAATGGACGCTTGCTTCTGCAGAAGGGTCGGAGGAGGTAGGAAGAGACATCAGTGGGGGATTGTGAGTGTGTGTGTGTGTGTGTGTGTGTGTGTGTGCGTGTGTGTGATTTTTTGTTTCTGGTGCTGTTCGTGCAGGTGGACACAACGACCCTTGAAGATCATTGATTCCGCAATTGTACGCTTGCCTTTAGTTGTTGAAGTGTCTGGTTGATCTTTCGGTGGTTTCTGGCGGTGGAGGTTGAGGGAGGAGGGTTCGTTCGTACAACCTGGCCAATAGTTCAGGACAATGACTTTCAGTATAGCTTCCTTCAGGTGATATAAACTCTGATAGGTATAATATCAATTGACTGATTCTAGGTATCATACTCTTTTCTGTTAACAATATGTAGTAGCAACTGCAGGTACTAGCCTAACTGGCCTGATAGAATATCTATCATTGAAGCTTATTACGCAAGCTTCAACCAACGACGGTATCTGTCTCTCTCGTATTCTTACGACTGAGCACTATAATAGAGTCCATTCGAGCATGAAGATTCCATCATCTCTTTCCCCTGTCCCACGATGATCCAGATCATCTTCACACTCTCATTCCCCGCTGATGTTCATCCTTCCCTCACCCTCTGTCTCTCGAATCTGTCACCGTCTCTCGAGTCCTTCCCCCTGACTATATCGTCATTGCAGCGTCAAGGGTCCCCACCTGGAAAGAAATAATGGAACAGGTGCGTCAGGGGGCGTGTGTGCATCTGTTTATCTGGGCTTGGACCAACCAGAAATCCGCGTGGCGCCGTCGTCAACGTCACTGGCCCGCATCGGATTTTTGGTTCTTTTTTTCCCCTGCGACAATTTGCCAACCTCCGTATGAAAAGGTCGATAGAGTCTAGAACGAATCTAATGCGGATCACGGTTTGTTTCGTACTTTCAGCTCTTGGGGAATTGCGTGTTCGGATCTCGCGTCAACGGTCGTAAAGTCTGATGCCGAGTCTCGACCAGGTCTGTACGAAATTAAATGCTGTACAGAGTAACTTAGTTGATGAGACGTAGAGCAACCATCCCACTCACGCTCACCGTTTAGCTAATTAATTACTGTTGTAACGTCTTGATAGCCCGCTCAGTAACGGAGTTTCAGCTGAAAAGCCATCCGCCCACAGGGCAGAAGCTGAGTCGGAACCATGCCATCGATCCCGGCTTCGGCTGATGTCGAAAAACGGCTGCTCCTCCGCTAAGCGATTTGATCTTGTGTCTATGATTTGTTTCAGGGCTGTCTGGCTCATGCTCTCTCCCTTGTCCGAGTCGCGGACGAAGCTATCCAGCTTTTCGGTATTCCATATTCCACCGGCCGAAGCTTAACAAGCCTCGCTCGATTATCAACCAAGCCAAGCCCTGCGAGGAATACAGTACAGTACGGAGTAGCTACTTAGCTGCCATTTCTTTTACGGTTCCTGATTAGCGCATCTAACGGACGCTAAGAGCACACCCTTGCAGATGGAAGCCTCAGACATCAGACATCTTTTCTCGCCGTCACATACGTCTTTGCTTCAAATCCAATCCACATCGAAGGGCCTGGACCCTGAGATCATCCCCTCCATAACGGATAGATTATCAAATCAACTCTTCAACTAGGGTTGCACGCGAGTAGAGCAACTCATCAGCGGCGCTTACGATTATTTCTAAACAAAGACCCAACAGGCAGCGTGGCCTCAATCTTGAAAGGGCCAAGGAGTGAAGCAATCTCACTCAAGGAAACTTTGCGAACAAAATGCTCTCGGAGTGGAACTGTTCGAGCAGGAATCGAAAACTTTGATCGCTTACCGCTAGTTGTTCGCAGAAACATGGCGTTGATATCCAACTTCAGCCAAGGCCGTGTGCCAGCGAGACGCCGCCTTACAGTACTAGCCTCATCGAAGCAAGGCGGACCCTTGAATTTCTAACCTTTAGCATCTTGGGCGGGAGGGGCACGAGACGAGACTGACAACACTGGTGTTTTAGCCAGGAGATGCCTGACAGGACCAGGTTCAACCCACTTTGACAGTTTGCCATGTTCAACAAACCTGCAGAATCGTTCCCACGGGAAATGGATATCCAAAGACCCCACTGAAGTCTGACTGAGTCCCGAACGCCTTGTGCGATAGACGCCTGTGCTACCTCAGTGACGTATGATGGGCCTTTCTAGACACTGGGTATGACATCTTCGACTTTTGATGAGCCTCGTTCTTATATGGGAATTGTCATTGTCGATAATCAGTTGTGGTTCTGTCAAGACATAGTATCCCTGCCGTTGATGCGTCCAGGCGTGTCGATCATGCAAGACTGTGTTGAAACGAGGCAGTTCGGTTTCTAAATAAGGCAGGAAGAATTAAATGCAGTTTTAATGTGATTACATGGCCTTGGTGGCAGCCACTCGGGTGGGATGTGGGAGTTGAGGGTCCTCCATTCCGACTGGTTGTATAACCTCGAGATGGGTGGTACCCTGACCTTAGTCTTTGTTCTTCAGATTCAGGGTGGACAGAATCGCTCCCGATGACATTTTCTACGGTTGATAACTCTTCCTACGTCTGCGGGAGACGTCATGGTGTACTGTTGAATGATTTGTGCCGTTTTGAGTGCTCAGTCCGAGGGTCGTTTGTCCAGCGTCATTCGTGCCAAAGCAATTCCAGAGCTATCCAATATAGGAACTATCCCGATCCTATGCTTCGATCATATACTTGAGCTTGTATGTTTTCGAAGAAGCTAGTCTATATCGCACATTTTGTTCCTGTCTGGTCCAGAGCTAATTCGGCCCGTCAGAGTCACTACATCACCGATGACCAACTGACTCGTAACCACCTACCTACTCGACAGTCCGTCACAAGCACATCACCAAAAACATCTACATATTAAGATCACGATTCAACCCAAGCCCTCAATCCTCGATCCTTGTCACCGCCAGAAATCAGCTCATATCAAATGCATAAACAGTCATCCTCATCTTGCTCACTAAATAATAGTATCGGGCCTCACCGGTAGAGCCATCAGCTGACCCAAGCACTTCTACACGTGCGCTGGAAATACCTGTTTTTTGCTAAAAATACCAAGCTTCGATTGTTGTTCTAGACTCGAGCATTAATATGTTTAGCGTGACACGCGACTCGGGCTCTTGAAACTCTGGCAGTTGTCGGGGTGGCCGAGCGGCGTCTGAACAGAGCTCAAGTGGGACGGAACGACACGTCTTGCTCGTTTATTTGGGCGTTTTGAATCATTAAAAACGCCACGGCTGGTCACTGACATGTAGGGAGACTTGATAGTGCAGAAAAAAGAGGGAATGATGGTCACGTCTCCATATAATTTGTGTAATTATATGCCCAACAATGAGTATATTTACAAAACTTGGATGAATATGAATATCAGAGACCCAGAGCTTGAACTTTAGGGTCATAAATGAGCCTCAAGACAACTAAACACGACATCATATATATAAGACTTCACAGCATGTCGTGTTTTGCATTTCTACAGGTTCTGTAGTCTGAATGATCCCATCAGTCCCTGCTAAGTGCTGAAGACTCATGTTCTTGTTCTTGGCATTGTAAGCCCGAGTTCCCGGGCGATAATACAGAGTACAAGATACTTCATATCCTCGTGTTCGACAGGTCACATCCGATACCAGGACTGAGCTGAAGCTTGCTGGCAGGGACTGTTTTCCCCATGAGTCGTCAAACCAACCACAACGCATTAAACTCAAGCCACGAACTCGAACTCTTCCACCATCACCTCCAAAGTGCAAATCTGAAACATATCTCTAAAGCTGCCGCTCGCACCATGGCAACTACCTTCCTCCAGTGTGACTCTTCAGCCAGGTCTCATCATCTGCTGACTTCCGACCTCGCTTTTCCCTGAATATCGTACCTTTGGCTAAACTAAGACTTACACACGATCCATGTCTCAGATGTCAGCGGAGCGATCGCTCCGAAGCAAGGGCGTGAGACTGCTAAAAAAGAAAAAGTCAATCGAGCAGCTGATGCTATTCGAGACAACCCGCATGATTTTATGAACTTTTTACCGTATCCACCGTATGCGGTTCCAGAAATCACCGTTTTGTCGATGCAAGGGCGAGAAAAAGTTGACTCTTATCCACAAACTGGTACAACATGGCGGGTATTCTTAGACCATATCATCATAAGCCTACATAATTCATCGTAATCTTAGACTATTAGCCTAAAGCTTAGACTTGGGTTGCCTAAACTCATCATAGGGATATACTTGCACGTTTCCCTGTTGTTCTTGCATCCAGGCTGAGTGATGGGGTGATAACTTGGAGAGCTCAGCGTCAGTACTCGCAGGTGACATTGCTTTGCTTCTCCCGACAATGCTTGTCGTTACTCATCATCTATCTACTCGATGTTGGTCGGACCAAAAGGATTACATACTGGGCTTCTAGGTATTTGAGGCTGGAAGCTGTGTTACTGAAGATACCAACAATGACCAATCTTCAGACCTGCCTCGTCTGTTTGCGCACGCTCGCAGGCTCTGACTGACACCTTTTCCATGGCCGATATTAGAGCTTTGTCTTCATGATCCAAGGTGGACGAAATAACTATTCCTTTCTACTCTGCTTGACTCTTGTCCTCTTGAAACCTGAGATACAGACTTCTTGAACATTGATAATGCTCGGCGTCCCTTATCAGGATCACGAATATCGACAGTATGCATATACAACGGTTCTCTCAATGACTTGCCTTCAAAGCTTCACCACCTTGTTAATTGAGAATTACGCGCTCAACTTGATGTGCATTCGTACTGAACGTAAGCTCTATTTACATGCCAGATCTTAACTGTTGAGTGACCGAACAGTGGTGCCGACTTGTTCATATGTCTGCCATTCAGGGAACATGCACCATACATCTCATCGCACACTCCAGGGCCTGCCATATCTGCCACTCATCATCCCGCCATCGAAACCGTCTTCTCCCCCACGTTCAAATGACGCCATGAGGTCGTCGTTGATCATTTCTCTGCATCGGCTTCGCAGCTGGTATCGAGATGTTTCTGTCCACGAGATCAGAGTTACCTAATGAGTAGTCAGTGCTTCTATTCGATGTTTTTGTTGACATCTCAAGAGTCTTACCAAAGAATTCGAGTCTCGGCGAGTGCAGATATGAGATCATGGAGATATCGTCAGTTTCGGGGGGGCACTGAATCATCTGCCTGACTCCCCTCTTCGACGTCTTCCTGTGTTCCCACAGTCTGCTCCTGTGTCTTTTTCCCCTTGGGGATGTTTCTTGTGCTTCTCCATATCTTCTCGTATCCAAGCTCCGAAGAACTTGTGAAATTGTTCTAGTTCACCCTCGCGTAAGAGTGAGTGAAAGATACGGATTTCCTCTTTGATGAGTAATGCCAGCTCTTTGTCGGGATCTTCGAGATCAGAGCCAGTCATGGGGCTGGGAACTTTCTGCTCCTGTTTCGGTAGCTTCGGGGTTTCTGCCTTCTGGTCCGCCTCGAAGGGTGCTTCAATTTTGAGTGCAGTGTTCTCAAGGCCGTTGTTCTTGGGAGGCGTGCTCATCCCGGCCTCTCCTTTAGATGGGCTGGACATCGTCAAAGAGTTGCGGACAATGTCGCAGGAAACTGGGTGTTTGATAGTGGGTCAAAGGACGGAAGGATGGTAGAGCGATAATGGAGGACGAAGAATACTTTCAATGTATTGATAGACTCTTAAGTCGCGCGGGAGACAGATAGAGAAAGCCGGTGATTGAAGGCGGAAAGGGGTGGTTATGTCAACACTGGAGTGTAGTGAATCTGCACAATGAATCATAGCCATGTGTACTAATGCATAGAACTTTCTCTATGAACAATCTCCTGTTATCTATGGCTATTATCTTGAAGCATCGTTCCTATTGTCTCTATGTCTCTTCACATCCCCCTCGTGAATCACGTTAGTATTTCTTCATTTGCTGCCTTGTATTGGATTCCCTCCCCCGAAGCATCACGTCAACCTCACCAAGCCGGTGATGAAGCAGATGGCTTACGGCGCTGACGATTGAATCAAGGCTGATCCGGCCAGCACGCAACTTGAGATCATGGGGAGGGTGGAAGGATTCCAAAACTGTTGCACAAGATGGCCACGGCTGTTATAGAAGACGCATCATATAATACAAGTAAATTCACGGAGTTATTCAAGACAGGGTCTAATCCAATGTTTAGGCTATAAATCATAAACTCGGCATATGGAACCCTAAACTCATCGTAAGCCCTCATTCTAAGCATGATGTGCAATACTTCAAAGTTTGAGCCGACGATATCTATCTACAAGCCTATTCTTTAGATTAACGAGTTCACCGCACTGGGTTCCTACGAAGTAAATATGCTCTTGTCTGGGAGTATCTTGAAGCAGGTATGGATGATTTTGTGTTTGGAAGCAAACCTGGGAGATTTCAACGACCCTCATGTTGGAAGCCGAGTTCAAGACACGGGTCAGTAAGATCAAGATCGGACAGACTTCATCATTGCTATATCTGTCTCCAACATGGGCCTCTCAAAAGTAACATATGAACCGTGTCCGGTCAAACTCACCCAGAAACCAGCCGGGTCACTATCTGGTTACCATTCACGTGTACTGACTTGTGATGTACACACCAAGTTCAAATATTACGTAGACCTTGCTTGTGTCGCTTGAGATCGTTGTTTCCATTATGGTACAATCTTCTATCCTTACAACTCCGCTCCCGCTGTCATGACCCAACCCATCTATAAACGACCAGGCTCCGTTGCGAACCCAGCAGGTCAACCAGCAGCAGGGACAAGAATACGGATAAATAAAAGAACGCCCCTTATTGCAGTTTTCTCACTTCCAAAGCTTGCCAAGAGACACCTCCTTGTCGTCGTGCTTGTTGAGAATCTTTGCCGTGGCAAGCTCAAAATCTTCTTGTGTCACGTGCACTCTTCGCTCTCGGAGAGCGTACATGCCTGCTTCCGTGCACACACCCTTCAGCTCAGCACCAGAGCACCCGTTCATCTTTTCCGCAATCTTGCTGAGGTTGATACCACGGGTGAGGTTCATCTTGCGGCTGTGGATGCGGAGAATATCCGCTCGGGCCTCGGCGCTGGGCGGGGGGAACTCGATCTTTCGGTCGATACGTCCTGGGCGCAGGAGGGCAGGGTCGAGAATGTCGAGACGATTGGTGGCCATGATGACCTTGATGTTCTTAGTAGGCTCGAAACCATCGAGCTGGTTCAGCAACTCGAGCATAGTTCGCTGGACTTCAGAGTCTCCTCCTGAAGAACCCTCCACTCGTGAGGAACCAATACTGTCGATTTCGTCCATGAAGATGATGGATGGGGCGTGCTCTCGAGCCATGACGAAGAGCTCTCGCACCATTCGACTACCCTCACCAATGTACTTCTGGACCAGTTCGGAACCTGACACTCGGATGAATTTACAGGCAGTGTGATGAGCAACAGCTCGTGCCAGTAGTGTCTTTCCAGTGCCAGGGGGGCCGTATAGCAAGACACCCTTGGGTTGTGCAATTCCAAGAGACTCGAAAAGCTCGGGGTGCTTGAGACCAAGTTCGATAACTTCCTTGATCTCCTTGATCTGCTGGTCCAGACCACCAATCATGTCGTATGTGCTGTCGGGGACCTTCTCTACCATCATGAGGGAGACGAGAGGATCGACGGAGGAGGGGAGCATCTTCTCGAGTTTGTAGCTATCGGAGAGGAGGGTGACTCGCTTTCCTGGTGTAAGCTTGCCGATGTCAACACTATCCGACACATCGACCACTGGTGAAACGTTAGTATTTAGTATTCAAAACTAAATGGCCTGTGTGAGCATACCATATTTGCCCTCAGGGTGGACTTTGACCAAAATCTTCTTGGTGCTCATGACCTTGACGACTTCTCCGACATAGGAACCAGGTTGTTGCAGCAGACCCAGCTCTTCCCTCAACAATCGCACGCGGGAGTTGTAGTCATTTCTCTGAGCTTCGAGACGGCGAAGCGCGGCTTGTCCCTGTAGGATCTCAAGCTTCATAGCCTCGATCTTGTTGTGGTAGTATTCGTCGAGCGCCATCTTTGGCGAAGCTCCCTTGACGTCAGGGAAACGAGCTGATAGAGATTGTTCGGGGGGTGTAGATGTGTTAGATTTGGCACGAATTGCCAGATTCACGGGTTCGGGGTGGAGGCGGAGATAGTGATGCGTGTCGGCGATTGGGTGTGTTGGCGATGGTTTGCGATGAGGTTGAAGAAGCTCCGATGACAAGGCTACAGCTTGTCTCGTAATCCTCCGGAGCGGAAGAGTGCACGGGCCAAGTAGGTGGGAGCTGCTCGAAGGTCGGCGTTATGTTGTGCCGTCCTCCGGGCGACTACAGGTGTAGGGTAAGGTCTACTGAAGGTTTGGTTGGAACCATCGTGATGGAACCAGCCGAGAACTACATGTTGGGTGTTCGTCAATGGTGTGCGAGATTAAAATTATGGCCTGTGGTAGCCGAGCATGCTTTCTTTTGCATGCAGAGTCTCTGTGTGAAATGTCGAGTCTTTCAAGGGCCGTTTCATTGTGTCAAGTTCCCTTATAACTTACGGTTCACGACGTCGTCAAGTGTACAGACTCATGGCTGCCACTCATAGTGGAACTCCACCACCCACAGCGTTGTCTGCTGCGTTACCCCCACTGAGACACACTAGACCGCTCAGGAGTTGATGTAAGGCTCATCGAAGCTGACGTGACATCAGCTGTCAAGGTATCAAGATATGGTTTAGGGAAGACGATGGATCAGCACCCAGCTAAGGCGGATGAGTCTGTTCTCTTGGCCCATGATCATCTTCGGAATTCTCAGAAATTCGGACATCTCGTCGATTACCTTCGGTACCCTTCTGTTGATCAAGGTCAACTGTCGTGCAAAGAGCCGCCTGTCTGGCTACCAACCAAGACCCTGGGGATGCATAATGACGTCGAATCATTGGACGAGGTTGAACACGCGCAAGGTGCGATAAGACACACTAAGCTGTCATGGGAAAGGTTGGTTGATCACGAGCTGCGAGCTTGGCTAAGGTGGACCAGGCAAAGGAGCTAGACTAGGAGCTGATTCTGTCGATGTCGATGGTCTAGCTTGTCATATCCAGAGTCGATTTGTGTGAGAGAGTTCTCCATCGATTTTGAGTTGGGATACGGCTACAGCACTGTAAAGTTTGTATCCGTAGACCACAGGAAACTTTCTTTGTGTTCAGCTAACGGAAACTGAAAACTCATTCCTTCTTCCCCTGTAGAATAACAAGAGTCAATTGGGCACTCTCTGCCTTGATTCCTTCTTTGCGCAGTCTGTTACGCTTTCTTGGAAAGGTCACTGCAGCTCGAGTAACATCATTTTACCAGAGACTTACTTGCTTGCTTGCTCGGAGACTCCGTCCATCTCTTTTCCCTCATCGACTCTCCCTCTCCCTCTCCCTCTCTTTTTAACCTTGTCCAGAAAAGAGACAAATTCCAGCTCGTCTCAGTTGTGCTCGCTCATCTCAATTTTCAATCCCAACTGAGCACACTCCAGTCCTGGAAGCCTGTCCCGCTCCCCAATCCTGCGTCTCATCGCGATTCTTGGTTGCTTGGGCCGTTTTGATCATCGCGTCGCATCGTCTGTACGACTTTCTCGGCGCTGCATCGTGACGTTGGCATGCTCGGCATTCCCTCTTTTTTCTCAAGTATAGAGGTAGGTACAGCTTACGTCTGGTCGCATTTGTGAGCTTGTGTCTTATTCATTGCCTTCTCTTGTTTGTTCACCTTTTTGCAACAAACAATAGTTTCTTGTGATAAAAGTCGCCTATTACTCGACTGTTGATTGTAGTACTACTGTTCTATAATGGATCTCTCGAGACGGGAGAGCTCGTCGACTGGGCATCAACTCGGCGACTCGTCTGGCAATGCATCTCCATTGGATACGCGTCATCCGCTTGCCCAGGCCGAATCTGAGGGCTTGTCAGAAAGCTTCCAGTCCACTGATACTGTGCGGCGGAGACCAGAGGGTTATGGTAGGTTCCATGCTCTATACCTTTTCTTGGCGAGAGACCGGGGTTAATTTTAAATATTCCTAGGCTCGATACGCGGTCCACCTGCTTCAGGTTCAGCTCAACAGTCAAAAGAGACGTCCCAGGAGCCCAGCTCGGCTCGCGCTACCCAATCTTCACGTCCTGCGAGAGGCCCCGAGAGAATGCGATCCGCCACTCGACTACGAAAGCCACCAATGCCTCGGCGTCCATCCTCGAACACGCCTTATCGTGGCGGCGTTTTCTCAGCCGATGACGATGTACACGAGGTAGAGGCCGATGCCGCCGAACGTCAACAATCATATCGTCGACGACCTCAGCTCTCGACCCAACTCTCTCGACTTCAATCGCACACGAACGAAGATGATGAAAATGAAGACACCAACGATGATAATGGCGAATCGACCGAGAGCCCTGCTGAAGCACAAGGGGATGAAGAAGAGACTACCCCAGTCGAAGGCCAGGACGACTCAGATAGCGACGTCAGTGAAGCCGAGAGCTTCACCCTCAAGGACAGACAGCAGGCCATCAACCAGACTCACCCCTTTGGTATTCGTGTATGGAAGCCAGCATTGTACAAGAAGGATCGTTCAATTCAGAAGTTTGCACAAGCAGACATTCATTCAGCGCCTGGTGGAAGAGTGAGCAGTTGGCTTCTAGCTTTCAACGTGCTCTGGGCCCTTCTGTTTGGTTGGTGGTTGGCTTCGTTTGCAGCTATTGGGGCCATCGTATGCCTGCTCTTCTCTGCTGCTCCTAGTGGGAGAGAGTACGGAAGAGTTCTATGGGGTCTCGCAGGATATCTGTTCTACCCCTTTGGCAAGTTTGTCCGTCTGGAAAAGGACGAGACCTATATGGACGAGGACCAAGATGAAGGACGCAGCATTTCTGAATACGAGCAATGGCAAAGCGGAGACCTAGAGTACGGCCGATTGTTCTTTGGACCTGATCGCAATCGCTCAATTGTCGGACGTTCGAGAAGAAGTATTGATTCTGAGCCCAGCGAGACAGAGAGCTTGCTTGGACGTGGCCGACGTGGTGAATCCTCAGAGCTTCCTCCCCGAATCAAGAGACGACTTTTTGGACGTGGCCAGTGGAATATTGGCCGTGTCATCTTTTTCATCTTCTTCTACTGTCTCATCTCGCCTTCGCTCCTCCTTGTATCCGGCATCTGCTGGTTCTTGGTTTTCTGGATTCCCATGGGCAAGGCTACATTCTTGCTGTTTGACCACCTTCGACGACATCCCCTGGCTTTGTCTTTTGAGACTGATATTAGATATATCCGTGAAGACGATGGCCCGAGCTCTTCAGTCCTCCTCTGCACATACCGTGCTGTAGGAACCCGATACTGGAAGTACACTGTTGATGGTACCAACATCTTCCTTATCAACCTCATGGTTGTCGTCGTCTTTGTGATCGCCGATTGGATTGTTCTTGAGGGCATCTTTCATGTTGAAGGATTCATTACTTCTCCCGCCTTCCTCTTCTGTGCCGGACTCCTGTCTATCATCCCTCTGGCTTATTTCATCGGACAAGCTGTTGCATCTATCTCGGCCCAGTCTTCGATGGGTGTGGGTGCCGCCATCAACGCTTTCTTCGCAACTGTCGTTGAAGTGTTCCTCTACTGTGTTGCTCTTACTCAAGGTAAGGGACAGCTCGTGGAGGGAAGTATCGTGGGAAGCATTTTCGCAGGTATCCTGTTCTTGCCGGGCATTTCCATGTGCTTCGGTGCTATTAAGCGAAAGACACAGCGCTTCAACGCCAGGTCTGCCGGTGTGACATCAACCATGTTGCTGTTCGCTATCGTTGGCGCCTTTGGCCCTACTCTGTTCTACCAAATCTACGGCACCCATGAGCTCAACTGTATGGACTGCGAGGACTACAACACCGGCGAAAATAGAGACTGTCGTCGCTGCTACTTCAGCCAAGCTCCTTCACTCAGTGACAGGTTCTACTTGGAGGCTGTTCGACCTTACTGTTACATGGCAGCGACCATGTTGTTCTTCTCATACTTGATTGGTCTATGGTTCACCCTCCGAACTCATGCCGCTGTCATCTGGAATGCAGAGGTCGAGGAGAAGCGCCATGAAGAGCATATGCATTCATTCAGTCTTCGCACTTCTCAAGTTCACAGCTATCCTCATACTCACTCTCAAAACACCGCCGAGACCAGTAGTGCTGATGTTCGCGACACTCAACTTTACAAGCGTATTCTGGGCCAATCTCTTAAGCAGTCGGGTTACACAGAAGACCTTTGTCGTCAGAGCTCTACAACCGGACAGACCGCCCCTGCCAATGGCTCAGCTTCGACACCCCATGTTGTGCCTCCTAAATCCAGCGGCGGTGAGCAATCTCGCTCTGCTCTTCATGTCCCTGGTCTGAGCGATGCCGACAACAAGATCCTCCAACGTGAGGTGACCGAGATTGCTGCCGCGGCTGCGACAATTGCATCCCGCGAACGCATGTCACGAAAGCCCTCTACTGTCCCCCCCACTCATGCTCCTGGCGCTCGTCCTTCAGCGAGCCGTCAACACACCCACACGCATGCCGAGACCGAGGGCCCTGCCACTGAAGCTCACCAAGCACATGGCGGTCATGACGCGCCCAACTGGAGTCGTGCCAAGAGTTCCATCATCCTTCTTGGAGCAACTGTTCTGTATGCCGTTATCGCTGAAATTCTGGTTGATACTGTGGATGTTGTTTTGGAAAGCTTCCCGATTGATCAAAAGTTCCTTGGTATCACCTTGTTCGCCCTTGTTCCCAACACTACTGAGTTTTTGGTAAGTAGTTTGCTCACCTTATTTGACGGACAATTGCTAATCGACCCTAGAACGCCATCTCCTTCGCTATGAACGGAAATATTGCACTCTCTATGGAGATTGGTTCAGCTTACGCTCTGCAAGTGTGTCTGCTCCAAATCCCTGCGCTCGTCTTCTACTCAGCCTTCTGGCCAGGTGTCCCCGAGGGTGGTGAGCCGGCGCTGTATACTTTCTCGCTTCTCTTCCCCCAGTGGGATCTTGTCACCGTCATTCTGTGCGTGTTCTTGCTGAGCTACATGTACGGTGAAGGAAAGAGTAACTACTTCAAGGGCAGCATTCTTATGTTGACCTACTTGGTTGTCGTCATTGGCTATTACTTCAGTGGATATACGGATGATGCCATGGGCATGGAGCGATTCGACGTCATGGGAGCTGATGGTAAATACCAGAGCTACAAGACAATTGGTAGATCGACGAGGGGCATGGCATTCCCAGCATGAGTTTCTGCTTGGTGAGAAAGGGGGTTGAGTAGTTGTACGGGGAGAATGTGCATTCACATGGACTGTTGACACTGGACAAATATACACTACATCATACATAGTACATTCGATGAGCCCTTGATTTGAGGGTCTGCATTGTTTGGTGCTTACACTTAGAGGAATGTTGATTATTTTTGGCGGACCACTGAGTCATGAGCATTGGGAATACGATGGATTCCATTATGGACTGGTCATTGTAAGGTGTTAACATCTGGATTAGTCTTTCCTCACCATTGTCATTCTATCACAATAACTTTCAGCTCAGAGGACAACGTGATGAAGTCAAGATATGTTACTGATGTTGACAAAGGCCTAATATGTCTGGCCAGATAAGATATGTAAAGGTACTGACATGCTGCCAGATGTGATATTATATCAACGCCTCATCTCAAACAAGGTGTTTAGTCTAGGCCATGCCGAAGCCAGCGGAGGTCATGACGTTCTTGGCGCTGTTGTAGTCAGAAGCACTAGCAATGGTCTTGCCCTTGAAGTTGCTGAGGAAGCCAGTGTCGGTGTCGCCGAGAGTGCCAGAGCTGCCGAAGCCGTTGAGCTGACAGTTGCGGCCAAGAGAAGCAGCACAAGGAGAGCCAGAAGTGGGAACACCGAAGAGCTGGCCCTGGTAGCCCTCGGAGCTGACGGGGTACTTGACGTTCTGGAAGATGTTACCCTCAGCGAGGACAGAGCCAGAGTCGATCTCGAAAGCGTGGCCAGGGACATCGTGGAAGAAGTTGTTGACGGCGTGGAGGAGAGTGTTGCCGGAGACCTTGGGGCCACGGCCGGAAACGCGGTAGACGTAGTTGTTCTTGAAGGTGACGAGATCGTTGGAGCCGGCGAAGTAGAGACCCCAGTAGTGGTAGTTGTTGCAGCTGGCAGACCAGTTGGTGGTACCATCGATCTTGCTGTTGGAGATGGTGACACGGTTGCAGGCGTTGTTTCCGAGGACAATGTGCTGACGGCCGATCAGAGAAGTGGTAACATGATCGATCCAGACGTTGTCGGTGCTGTCGAGGATAATGGCATCACCACCCCAGACGTATTGAGGGTTAAGCTCAGTGATGTGAATGTTCTGGATGATGACATTCTTGGAACCAACGATTCGGAGACCCTTACCGCGGATGATACCCTTGGAGCCAACGCCGATCAGGGACTTATTGGAACCAACCTCGATACCCAGAATACCGGCCTTGTCATACTTGACGTTGACCTTGGGGGCGTTGGGCTGGTAGTTGCCGCACCAGTTGTTCTGGCTGATGGCAGTCTGGCACTTGGATCCAGTTCCCCAGGGGGCACAACCAGTCTCGGTGGCGGTGCCCTCTGTGCCGATGAAGTTGATGGTGCGGTCGAGGTAGATGACTCGGGCGGAGGAGTCTCCCAGGTAGGAGACGAGCTCAGCGGCGGTCTTGGGGTAGACGGCTCCAGCGCTGCCTCCTCCTGTGGTGGAGGAAGCGAAGCCCTCGGCGCGGGTGGGAAGAGCACCGAGGACGGAGGGTAGAGCGGCGGCGACCGCGAAGAGGGTCTTGAAGAGAGAAGGCATGGTTGATGTATCTGATACAGGGAGTGACAGTGGCAGTATGTTTATGTGTAAGTTGAGAAACCAGAGACCCAGCCACTGGTTGTATAAGAAAGAATGAAGGAGAGAATACTGAGAGGAAAGTCGAGGAGAGTGAGATATCGTGAAGTTCATATACTAAGCTATCTCAGTCCCATCGTGTAAGCCAAGCTAGCCTGATCCTCCATCCTATGGAGTGAGTATCATGCTAGCATCGGAAAAGCTCCCCTTAGCAGACGGGAATTCGGCGAAGTTGACGATAGATTACAGCCTTATTTCGGGGTATGATGGTTCATCAAGCCACGGACCCTCCCGGGCCATGTTGCCCTATTCGGAAGCGGTCCGGGATGTGATTCGTGGGAATTCCGTTGG
Organism: Fusarium xyrophilum; assembly: GCA_008711595.1. Lineage (NCBI taxonomy): Eukaryota > Fungi > Ascomycota > Sordariomycetes > Hypocreales > Nectriaceae > Fusarium > Fusarium xyrophilum. Next base: position 8,673 of record VYWZ01000646.1, on the reverse strand, counting down.
TGTTTGGGGGCGGGGGGGGTTTATCTGTAGAGCCCACACGCCCCCCTTATCCAATGTTACTATTTCCTTCCCAGTGTCAAGGTCTTATTCTTGGTGGACTTTTATTCTTACTAGACTGATAGAGATAAAATGGATCATGGATTTCATATAAGCAAAAGATGGGATGATTCTGATCCCGCGTATCCAAGTGGAGCGCTTCGGTAGATGAGCGAGCTCCGGATCCGATGCGGTGGTTCGGCCGGCTAAGGGAGAGCCCAAGATGGAAGGTCCTTTATCTACTATCACTTTGCCAAGGGTTCAGTAGCAAACACTATCACTCTGTACAACCCGAATTCTTCAACATTCCACTCTGTCAGCTTGTCTTCCTCTTCCAACAACACGGATAACCAATGTCCAATCTTCTAACAGAGCAACAGGCCATGATGGTAGGTTGAATGGTGGCAGATCGTAGAGTGAACCTTTCCGACTGTAGGTATTTCTTCCTGCAAGTTGACCAATATCCCGAGTTGTAAGTCATTGTACTAGCATAGACTGAAAATAGAAAAAGGGTTATGTAAAGTACCATAAGTTCTCTACAAGGATGATTCAAGAGTGTGAAGTTTATGTCAAGATTGTCCTTAATTTGATCAACAACCTTGCGGTTTGTTCAACAACATGGTCCAAAGACGGGGCAAGGGGAAGCAAGAGAACTTTGGTCTAGAAGATGAAAAGACTTGGATAAGTTTAGGTCAATTTAGGGTAAGTGGGAAAGCGTCTATTAAGACTTGGCCGATTCCGCTTTTACAACTAGGTTGCCTCTGAGCTGTCCATTGTGTGATTCGAGTCCTTCTTTGTTGTACAATGGCCTTGTTAGAGACGATAGAGCAAAGATCATGGCGACCACACCTTTCCCTTTGTGCCTTTGTCTCTTTTTTTCTTTTTTACCCACACCTATTAAATACCAATTGAAGCACCGGGGTTGGTTTTTGATGGTTATTGGAGAATTACTGATCAAGGACAGTTGATCTGAGCATGTAAAGGTTGGCTGAAAAGCATTCGGAGCTGGTCATCTAGAGTAGAGCTGAACGCAGTCCCTGCCCGAAACCTTCTAACAACAACAGTAGTCAGCAGTAACTAGCAATGGTATGCCCATAGCTTTGATAGAACAGCGTCGGTCGAAGTACAGTAGAAAACGGTTGTTTCCGGAAGCCCCTGAGTTGCACTGGTGAGTGGCTGTTTGGTATGCCAAGTTCTTGGTAATCAACTGTATCTATTCTATGAATTCCAGTGGAACAGAGGTCAAATTGTGAGTCCAGTGGCACTGTTCGTACGCAATTTCAATAAAGTAGTGATGCTTCTGCCTCAGCCTGCTTCTCGCTGCCAGTGGAACTGCTGTGTGACGGACTGTGAGATATGAGTATATATTGAGAATTGTGGACTGCTGATCCAAACACTTGTACCTTTCAAGCAACAACAACTTGATGAGATTCCCCCCAAGCGCACGCAAAATCTTGAGGAAATTGTCGTCAACTTTGCACACATCGACCGTCAAGCAGCAACATGTCGGTGACACGCAACACGAACCAAAGCAGTCTATTTCGACTACCTCCTGAAGTCCTTCTCCTCATGACGGAAGATGATTCTCTTGAGAGGGAGGATCTTCACAGACTTCGCCATGTATGCTTTCTCTACTTCGCCCATCTGAGTAAGCGAGTGCTCAAGGATAGGGACTTTTCCTTCTTTCGCAACACATGCATGCACGCCGACGTGGATATATTGATCGAGTGTCTAAACAAAGATGCCACCCCAACTGGTGCCGCTTGGAGAAGTCCTCATGGTTCAGCGGGGGACTACGTAGTCGATGGATTCCGGGCTGGGAACTTCTCTGTTGAAGGACTCAAGCACACCTGGCAGTGGTTGTCCGACCATGGATACGAGCTTAGTTACTCGAAAGGTGTTACCGGTGACGTTCCCGAACAGTATCGTCCCTTCTCTAGGGATCTACTGTACATAGTATGGGACGCCACTGATGCCGGACACCTTCAAGCTGTTTGCGATGTCATCCACTTCATCGTCGATAAGGGTATAATGTTTCCATGATATCTAGGCTTCTCGACATACGCAATGCGGGGACCACAATCTCGAGGTTTGATAGATTTTCTGCTGGCTCCGTATTGCCCGGCTTCCATATTGAAGCAGTTCTGGAAGCAGCTCGATGGCCAAGGCTTGAACCTGAAGAGTCCAGTCAACAGTCAGATCTACAGAGACGAAACGACGGAGATGGACACGTTCTTGTGGGAAATGTATAAATACATTTTCGATTCACTTCCGCCTTGATTGCCAGAGATTGACGACGACAGGGCCAACGTACTGCTGAGACTAGAGGATCCCAGGGGAATAGCGGACAATTTCGGAGACAAGGTCAAGGCGCTGATCGAATACAACTCGGTTGATGAAGGCGAAGCGCGGGTCTTGAAGGATCGTTGGGGAAGTCTTGGGAAGATGGCACGCAAGAGAATCGAACGAGGCAGCCTGGATCTTGACCAAGACGGGCTCTGGTTTTGGTACGAACTCAACATGTCGATTGCGTATGTCGCTACCGATCGGACAGTCAGGCAGTCTGAGAACTTAGAACTTAGGTCAAGACTAGGTAGCAAACTGGGTAGTAGCTTGTGAGGTTGCTTTTGCCTTGGCAGTCTCGCTGCGGAGAGAGCGAGTATGCCAGGGGATTGAGGAATTTGTAATTCAACATTATACCTCACGTTATTGCGTCTTTCAAGATTGAATTTGTATTTACAAGTGATACTCTGGCCATCCGTGCTTGTAGCTCGCATCTCTTCAAGATAAGTAATGTTCATATCATAGTTTATGTCGATCTGATGCCCTACTTACTTGAACTTCTGCATAACTCGTCGTCAAATACTCCGTAGCTCCATAATGGTCGCATTTGTGACACTGATTCACAGTCAGGAGGGCCAAGCTATACTGATGGACAGTGTCCATTGGAGTGAAGGGGTAATTGATTGTTGCTAGATGATATGCCCCTGGTGTTTACAAACTGCCTTTCCTAACAATGCTACATTCCAAGGCACTTTAGAAATAGCAACCAAATGATCGTCTGATGAGAATGTACTCACTAAAGGTCAGCTGAATTCCTCAAGATTACTGAAAAGTTGGTGTTTGCTCCACACGTCTGCTTGTCTAACTTATCTCGTCGCGCTTCCATCATTAGAACACGTCCCGGTTGTTTTTTGTCCTTTAGGGATCTTTTGCCATATGAATTTAACCTCGAGATCATTTCTCGTCGTTTACTGTTAGTGAAGTAAGGTTCTTGAAAATGCAAAATGTGAAGCTTTCGAGCTGCCTGTTCTCTTTGTCTCTTGGTCTGAACGGACGACTCCAGAAAGAAGAGAACAAGGCTTACCCCGCCTTAGTCTCAAATTCTTTCTAACCTTCGATCTCGGAAGGCAAAGATAGGCTCAATCTTGCGTCCTCGGTAGTCGGAGCAGGTTCCGTAATAGATCATTTACCATTGTCCTTACTCCCTTGCCTCGAGCCAAGCTCTAAAAGACACAACGAATCCACGTGAGGGCAATACACAGTAATCATTGATTCTCTTGGACATTTAGTAACCGCATGTCATGTTGGGAAGTCAAAGACGTACAGAAACTGGCTGTTCTGTAAGAAGACATCGGTATAAAATAAGGCCTTGGGGCACGAGTAACAACAGTTAGGACACTTGAGCAAACACGGCCAAGTTCTATCAACACAACGACGGAAAGATGTCTCAGACTTTGAACGTGACGGGACATGGGGCTGGAGGGAGCTCTGCGTCTCCATATATCTGACCCCTTTCCTCGGCCGGAGGGTACGGAGTCGATGTTCTCTGATAGACTCGCCGCGAGCAATACGCCCCCTGGTCGAGAGAGCCCCGTACATGGATTTGCAATCCCTATATCATGGTACCCCCCCTGAGGCCCTGATCGAGGCCAGGTCGGCTCATTTTGAAGATATTCACGACAAGCTCGACCCGTCCTGGCTCGAGGATAACACCGAACAAGACTGGGTCAACATGCCCTTAGATGCCTGGAACTTTATCAGTCTTGAATGGTCGTACCGTGTAGCTACAAACGGGGGCCGTTGTTACCGTGCTAACATTGATTGATTTCTCGATGAAGATGGAACTGGAAGGGGGGCGGACGATAGAGCTACTGCTAAGGCCGCTACATGCTTTAGGTGAGTTGACGTAGTTACGGTAGGTAGCATCCAAGGTAGAGAGAGAGACCTGATCAAGACCACAAGACCACAAACATGGATGGGAGGTCAGAGACACCCTGGATTGCTAGCATTTGGAATAGGTGCTGTTGCTTGACTTGTGACCATGAGGCATGTGCGCATGTCACCGCTGCCGTTCATTGCTCGAACGTATGCAGGCTACTAGTACCCAACAAATTTCATTTCGATACCACACCATTGTCCATGTCTGGAGATTTGTGGCGAGATATCGACTATCTAATCGGGTGTCCTTTGTTAGGTTGTGATGCATCATCCGTCTGAGCACCGGCACATCCATCAGCTCCTCCTTGAGCTGAATCCGACGACCAGTTCCGGCGATGTGAGACGGTAGCCTTGTCTAGGATAGATCATTCCAGCTGCTGATGCCCTCACATACGCTTAGGGTAATGGTTGTAAGATATTCATCTCTATCTTCCACCTGCACATCTCCAGAATATCACATCTCCGTCCATTCTACCTTATTATCCCCAAAACAGCACGCTCGCACAGCCGCAAACGTTTACTGCGTTTACTGATCACATTAAACAAGACAGATCATTGAATTCACATAGGAATCGTAAGGTTAGTAAAGAATCCCCCAGCATTCTAAGCGCTGTTCAGTGAAAGGAATGGCCACAGGGCACAATCTTCGCTGATCACGGTCTCTCACAGGACATCCAGACCTCGAGCGCTTTCTAGCAGAGATAGAGGTCAACAACTGTCGCCCGAGCTGATCCGAGTCCTTTAGGCGGCTACCAGCAGTACACTTGCGGTTCAGTGACGGCCAGATTCACCGAATAACACTTGAGCCCACCACAGTCTGCCACACGCCATCCGATTCCACAAGCACTACTCGGAAAGACTTTATGTATCGGCGACTTCCCACTAACGACCCGACCCATATGCAGCGTGTCGGTTTGGACAAAGTAGAGGAAATGCTGGACGAGGACGACGACGACATCCCGATGAGCGAAGAAAAACAAGACCGCAGCAAAGACACTCATCATCACCTCAGCACTGACAATCCTACCATCCACGTCCACGATGGTAAGGCTGCCATTGAGTGGATGGCTCGAACCGATGCCAAGGAGGGTGGCATATGTCGTTGGAAACAGGGAGAGAAGAAATAGCACCCGGGATGTCTCTCAGAATGGAGATCAGAGCCTTACATATGCAATACCCGGCGCTTGGGGGCGTACTGAATCTGGATCGTAAATTCAGTCTGACCCCTGTCCGCCGAGCGGGATAAATCACCAATCCCCCTTGACACAAGCAAGAGCTTCTTTTTTCTGAAGGACTAAGTCAATTGCGGAAAGTGACTGATATAGCGAACAGCAATTGGCTGTCCGAGTTTCTCATCATGTTCTCATGAAGAATTGCTCGTCTTTTTGATAGGGGACAAAGAATGGCCATTTCGTTGAGATGGGGCCACGTAGTTGTTCCAGATAGTACTAGACATGTGGGCAGAACTACGATGTATGTCCTCAATCTGCGGAGGCTGTTGAGATCATTGAATCTCGTATGCATATCGCTGTAAGAGCTCAGACATATGATTTGGATTGAGATATAGGGACAGGCAGACTGATTAGGGGAGAAGAGAAAACTTAGGATAAGCTTAGGATGCCTTTACTCAGATCTGATGTTGTCTTCTCCGGCGTATGCATAAACAAGCAACCTATAAGACTCGGGGGTGACAAGACGAGATCTCCCGGACAAAGGTCAACATTACTACATAGTTGATACATAGAACAGCAGCATCAGCTGTCCTGGTTTCTCAATATGTTCCCGTGGAGAATTGTTCGTCCCTGCGAGTATAAACCGGCACGCATCTGCAGTATCAACTAGAGATCAAACCTCGCTCACACATTCTTCTCATCACTTTGAGAAACCATACAACCTCTTCCTTTTCAGAAACATTAACCTCCTTTTCAGGAACATTAACCTCCTTTTTAAAAACATTAACCTCCTTTTTAAAAACATTAACCTCCTTTTCAGAAACATTAACCTCCTTCTCAGAAACGTTATCTCTGTAGCATTTCGTTGCTACCACAATGTCCTCTCAAGACAACTCACCTGCCTCCGCCTCCGCTTCGGGCTCCAGCTCTGAGCTCATCCCGGCCAACACTCTTCTCGGCCTCCCAGAAGAGCTCCAGGCACTCATCGCTGAAGCATTCAGCGACGACCCGGACGTCAACGTCGATGCGTTGTGTAAGCTGATGCTGACCTGCTCGCAGACGTGCCGGATTATCCGTCCGTATGCCCTCCGCGCCTCAAACTTTGGGGCGTTTCGACGCGCTGTTGAGTCGGCCTATCTGCCGATGATGCGTCTATGTGGCGAACATCGCGCAGCCCCAGTCGATATGATGAGCTGGCCTGTTAGACCTTCGTGGAGGGAATATCGACCCATCGACGCTCTACTCCTCAACTTGGACGAGCAGCATAATAGTCCGCGAAGCGAACAGATGCAGCAAGTGATCCGGGCAAGTGTCTATGCGGCTCTTCAGTGGCTCCTCGAGAAGGACGATGACGGGGAAGCGAACTTGGTAAGTGAATCCCTTAACGGATTTCGCTATCAGCGGTTGGATATGGGTCTTGGACACATGCCCACGCGACTCTTGGAGCAACTCCAGCTTGACATTGGTAGACCTGGGATCGAGATGTATCTCAAAATGATCGAGTTGTTGAGCAGCTATGGGTTTCCGAACCCAGCTCGGCCCAAAGCCCTCGACGGCGTGCTAGCCACTGACAAGCCCCCTTTCTACCATCCGGTCTGGAACTGGGCAGACACGGAGCCATATCCCTCTGTTGAAGGTGCGATTACAGAGACCTACTTCACGGAATCTCCGCTGGACCTGGCTCTCAAGTCGCACATCCCGCCTCGTCTGTTGGAGTTGATGCTCCAGGAATATGCCAGTCGAGGTATCAGCCTGCTAACATCCTATGATGAGTGTCCAGGGGGGCTCAAGAAGACTTGCAAGGGAAAGAGGCCTAGATTGGACGATGAATGGGTAGGTGTCAGTTCAATCGGCACTCTTGTTGGAACGCTGCATGCTGATTTGCACAGCCCATCGGTGACCCGTTGGAGGGCATCGTATCCTGGAGAAGTCGCTGACGTTTTCCGACAGAAGCTCGACATCATGATCGAGTATGAGATGATTGACGTGCTTGAGCAGGCTCTTCTCAAGAATATTCTTAGAGAGCTCTGGACGCAATCACTGCGCAAATCACTGCCGATGGGCGTATAGTGCCCATGCAGTTCATGCGCTCGTGGGCGACGCTATGCAACGCAGTTCGACCCTACTGCGCGGGTGAGTATGAATTCATGCGCGACATGAGCCGCACGATTCGTCGCGATGGACCTGGGCGCGTCCATGAGTTCGTTATTGATACCGAATGGAACCCATGGTACATGTGGTTTGTGTGATTCGATGCCTGCAGACGTCGTGATCTGACAATCTGGAATACCAGCGGAGCCAAGTTCCGCGAAGATAGACGGTATTTCTGGCAGAAGCACTGCGGTTATGAGATCGAGTTTATCTTCGGATACTTTGACCGTGATCAGGTCCAGCCTTGGTACGAGGTTGGTGTGATCGAGTGGTGTCAGCAGATGATGGCGACTTTTACTGATGACGGGGTCCCAGAGTCCGACCTAAAGGATGACTTGGAAACTTGGTGTGTATTCATGGAAGGGGAACTGGATGAAGAGACAATTCCCTTCGAATGGTGGAGCCAGCTCACCAAAGCGTGATGAAATGAAATGAGTTTTTTTTTGGGAGAGATTTATTATTGTTAGCTAAAATTAGTGTCCAAAAGAATCTGAACGCTCCACCCTACACCACCAATTCCTCTTCAACGTAGATAACTTCACTTATACGCAATTAATTCAATTAAAATCCAATAAAATTATAACATATATCATTTTGAAGCCCTAATTTTTTCCTTCAATATTTTATACACTATCCTCTTGCGCGAATGTAGGCTTCAATCCTGCGGGGAAGAGAGTCAATCAATGCATTAATCTGCTCCGTTGTAATTGCTGCCCACGCTAACCTAATGCATTCCTTCAATTTTGCACTATCGACTTCGTTGTTTTTTAGGATATCTAGATAAGGGAACATCTTCCTGATATTGAGTTTTAATTGCTTCTAAATATGCTCAATGGGGTTGAGATCAGGGGAATGAGCCAGCCAGTCAATCCACTCAATAGTATGGTTTAACATCTAGTCTACAGTTGACTTAGATATGTGAATTCTTGTGTTATCCTGCTGGAATCTTCTTATACTGTCATAAATAGGAAGTAATCCTTCTAATAAAGCCTACTGATAACTTATTAAAGTATATCTATTTCTTTTAGCGGATTAGTCGCGAATTATAATAATAATATTAGATTTTCCTCCTCTCTAGATCGCTCCCTAAATC
>VYWZ01000645.1:0-28323 GCA_008711595.1 Fusarium xyrophilum | reverse complement strand
ACTTGAATTAAGGACTGGAAGAATTAGAATTCAGAAAGAATTAAGGAATTGCTAAAATGCTGTTTATTATGCAGTGGAAGTTACTGGGAATTGCTTCCTATCCGGGCTTATAACTGTTATATAAAGCGTAGATTGGTCACAACGAGCATTTCAGCATTGATTGAAAGAGCCTTGTTTTCTTCAATCTAAGGTGGCGGTCAGGTTGACCTTTTAAAGCTATGGAAATTGCGCAGTGGGTTCAATCTGACCAATCAGGGAGGGATGTGCTGTTTACAGCTCAACAGCTTGTGATGGAAAGAGCCGCCTGCAAGGTGGGGTCCGTAGTGGGGTTGGATTTTTGCGTGTAAAAGTAATAAGGACTGCCAAGAACAAAACGGTAGGTGTTGGGTGTCTGACCAGCTACTTTCCATTTATATAATAGCCTTTTCTCAAATTTCTCTCGGTTCTAAACTTTTGTCTTCCAAGTTTCAAGTTGACAATAACCGCATCACGCTTCAAAACATGCACATCGTCTAATCCATCGCTTGAACTCAATCAGTCCTTTCCACTAGTCTACTCCACACTACAGCTTCGCAGCCACCTCATGCTTTCGGAGAAGCTCATCGCCCAGCTTAGCCATCTCGAACTTACGCACTTTGCCACTTCCTGTCAGAGGGATCGTTACCGGAACATCGCCATCGCCCAGACAGAAGACGTGCGCAGGCGATTTATGGCCACCGAGCCTCTTGCGACACCAGTCCTTGATCTCCTCGAATTGGGGCTTCTGATGGCCTTCAGCCAACTCAACAAACGCGCCTACAACTTCACCATAATGCTTGTCCTTGAGGCCGACGACAATGGCACGTGCTATAGCAGGATGATCCTTCAGACGCTCCTCAATTTCGAGCGGGTAGATGTTCTCTCCACCTGTTGAGGCGGGGTTAGTCAAGCATTTCGTGCTGCCAAGACTGATGTACTTGACTCACCTCTGATGATAATATCCTTAAAGCGCCCAGTAATCGAACAGTACCCATTTTCGTCGAAGACAGCTTCATCACCGGTATGCAGCCAGAGGACGCCAGCAGCGTCGCGGATCATAGTCTCGTTGGTCTTCTCTGAGTTGTTCCAGTAACCAGCCTGTAGCTGGTAACCGCCAATACAAAGTTCACCACGCTCACCGACAGGTACAATGTTGCCATCACGGTCAACAATCTTGGCCTTTGCATGAGGCATCAAAGTGCCGACAGTCGTCAATCGTGTGTCAATGGAATCGTCAGTGAAGGCATTGAAGCACGTTGGTGAAGCCTCCGTCAAGCCGTAACTGCTAGTGAACTCTGTCATTCCGAAACGGTTTACCAAGAGCTCCATAAGGTACCGAGGTACAGGTGCACCAGCAATGATACCAGTACGCAGATTGTCGCAGTTGAAGTTCTCGGGCCACTTGGCCTGAAAAAGCGAATCAAACATGGCTGGAACACCATGAACGGCAGTGCATTGTTCATCAGAAATAGCCTTGAGCGTTGCGTCAATATCGAACACCTCCGCCGGATACACGATTTTACCGCCGTGAGTGACAACAGCAAGAAGACCGAGCACCAGGCCAAAGCAATGGAAGAGCGGTGGAGGGCAGCACAAAACATCTGCAGGACCAAGCCGCATGCGATCACCAATAAAGCGTGAATTATTTACCAGGTTACTATAAGTTCGTCAGCTTAGAGGTCGGAAAGTCGGCATCGCACCAAGCTAACACATTGCTCAGAGGAATCCATGGATCACTTACTGGTGGGTGAGCATTGCAGCTTTGGGCAATCCTGTCGTTCCGCTTGTGAATTGAAGATTGACCACTTGATGAGGAAGCACCTTGGTCATGGCTTGATACAGTCTTTGGTCGTTTCGCCTGCGACCAGCATTCACCAATTCATCATAGGTCTGGTATTTACCAGACTCATCCCCTCTGAGCATCACGACCATGGGGGCTGTCTTCTTATTCTCAAGCTGCTCCAGTAGCTGCGTCTGGTCGAGTCTTCCGATCCTTGGTGTTGTGAAGAAAATCTTGCTGTCAGAAAACTTCAACCCATGCATCGCTTCGTTCGGTGAGTATGTGTTATTCAGGATGACAAGGATAGCACCGATTTTAGCCACCGCGAAGAAGACAGCCGCATATTGTTCACAGTTGCCTGCCATGATGGCAACACGATCGCCAACTCCAATTCCCATGTCCAACAACGATTGCGCCAGAGATGAGCTTTGTTGACTGAGCTCATTGTATGTCCAGCGGGCGCCTGTCCAGGGAATCACCAGACATTCTTGGTTGCCATGTTGATATGTCTGAAGCTCAAGAAGCTCACCCAACGTCAAATCAACCAGTGGAGGATCGAAAGGGCCCTCGAGGATAGAGAGCTTCTGTTGTTGCCGCGATGGAGCGGAAGGTATATTCGTCGTTTCGTTCGCCATGATGAGTGTGGATGAAGTTTGGAACTGACAGAATCACTTGGGGAACTTCGGAGAAACACGACGAGACCCGTAAAGAAAGCAGTGACCGAGAAAAAAACAACAGTGGATGCTGACCAAGGGTTCTACCTCGCAATAATATGCATTCTCAAGCTCAAACAGACGCTATCAACCTGTACGTCCGTATTAACCCGCCATGATGTCCTGTCCCACCATCAGTGCCGTACTCCGTTCAGGCCCATGCTCCTGGATGGGGGTGATGCCAATTACGGAGTCAAGTGCGTGTATAAGAGCTAAGCAAAGCGGAAATAGACCAGGGCCGAACCTGTGCGGCAATTTTATGAGTGTTTGGTGGTGTCCAGATGGACGCCGTCTCACACTAGACTTTGCCAGTTGCATCATCGCTCGCCATCATCCATTGGCGAAGTCGTCTTGAGTTTGGCGGACTCATCACCAAGGATTCTTGCTCGAGCTTCCACGCTCGTGTCAAAGTGGTCAACTGCAACCTTGTGTCTCCCCTCACCCATGTTCCCAAGGGTATGGTCTCGGGTGACAAAGAACCGGGACCCTGGGGATGGTTCAGTCCTGACGGAGCTTTTGTTGAGTTCCTACACCATCCACACACATTTTGTAGCCACTTGCATTACTTCATCGCGTCAGTACGACTGTGCCATTTCATCGCTCTAACCCTGCGCTTGCTCCATCAAGCCCTGGCCAGCGCGAGACCAAGTTTTTTTTCTAGCGGGCTTTTTTGGATCAAGTATCTAATCTGATGATCAGATAAGATGAGTTGCCCCTCATCAGTTGTGCAGTGGTTAAAGCCGGAGCTTTCTACGTCCACACCCCAACCCGAGATCGGCTGAGAGAGAAAAAATTTTTTATCTGATCAATCTGGACACTCGTGAGCTTCCATCCACTTTCCGGACATCCCAGAGCGAGTACTGAAAAGTAAGCGGGACGTGAGAGGCATTCAAGGGTCATTGTAATATACCGGTAGTCCCAAGACTTGACAAAGAAGCATAAGTCGTCAGACAGTTGAATGGTCTAATAGTCGCCATCAATGCCACTAACCTAGTTGATTTGGTCACTTTTGGTTCTGCGTCACACTAATAACCGAAAGCCCAATGCCACGTTGGGGTTAATGATCTTCAGCGCAGAAAGAACAAAACTTGGAGGGGTCTGGCGAAAGCTTTGCTACCAAAGGATATACTGAACGCCTCACAATCAGTCATTCGCAGTGCGGCAGGTCTCAGCCCCAACATAGGCTCTCATTTTGTTACAATACCGGTCCGGTCCCATAAGGCAATATGTACAAGTCGAATTCGACATATGACTTTCTAACTCTCTGATGGTGGAAGGATTATGCTTAATGATGCGCCATGCACATGGGATCTGCCTAAACTCAGTTGCTAAGTGGCGCATGGCCCAGTCGTTGACAGTCATACCAAACGAGTGCAGAGGCCTCCTTGTTTGAAGGGGACGAACCTTGTTTGCTGAGGCTCCGTAATCCTCTCGCTTGGACGGTTGAGTTTCGTCGAGTTCTGCCATATGACAACATGCCCTACCCGTTCCGATGAATAATCGATAGTGCCATGTCGCTCATGAGTCATGACAACTACTCTGCAGACTTCATCAGAGAGGTGAGTTGCGGTTTCTGCAGCCCACCGAAATTGATTCCTCGAATGTGACTAGGAAAGACTGTAGCTCACTGGAGAGTATCAACGCCCTTGTTGATGTGTATACCGATTCGCAATTCTCGCAAGGGGTCCTAACAAAGCCCTGCATCATGAGATGGTGATGAAAGATAGGAGATGTTCAGATACAGCGCTGAGACTAGTAAAGCCGAGACTAGTAACAAGCCTCGGCATATTGAATTGATCTCCAGAATCAAGTTCGACGGCTGATGCTTCGGTCTTTTACGTCCGATGTCAACTGTCATGATATGGACATCTCATGAGGAGGTGAGAATTTTACCCAATCCAGGCACAATTCGCTGTTGTTTTTGAATACGCCTTGGCGGCATTATATCGTGCTTTTCTATTTGCTTAACCTTTGATTGAGGACTTGTTATAGTGTTCAATGATACTTCTCATAAGTGCCGTCATGTAGGAGGTGAGAAAACACGCGTATTGGGGGCACTACGATTCGAGAAGATATTCACAAATATGATCTTCTGGTTCAGTAACCAGCTTCATTCTATTGCTTTGTGACAGTATTCAGTACCACTACGTACGTGCTTCTGATTTGAGCATCCTCTAATGCCCTGTCATGATGGGTGAAGGTCGTAGCAACATCAACATTAAGACAAGGATGTTATTAGGGGGGCGATGATCTGGAAGTAATAGACACTCCGGGTCAAAATGGAGTATTAGCCGTATCTTGACTTGTGATTTAAACATTGTTTCACAAGAGGGCATTTATTTCTCTAGACCACGAGACCTGTGGTCTACAGAGCTATCATGGCATCCCGCACCAGTAATCACCTCTTGAACTACACTCATACTCAGTTTCGATCTTGATAGTTCCTAACTTATGTATTTCCAAGTCTTGGTACTTAGGCTATTAATTACTTCGGCTGTTACTACTTGTTCGTGAAGATGCAACTGTGAGATAGGCCGGCAGCGTCTATCAATCATCTTTGTTTGCTTCACGAACAAGGGAGCATATAACGAAACAAGCTCTGGCCTGCAATCATTCATCTAACCTCGCAAGCTCTAAGATGAGTGAAGTGGCACGGTAAACATAATGACGAGGCCGTTGTTCCTGAGATCTTAAGAGGCTACCTGAGGCACTATCCAAGGATAGTCTATAGACTCTAGAGCCGATGATAGATTTTGGCTTCTTGCAGAGGCCTCTGCTTGAAACATTCCGAGCAGTATAATCCAAATTCAAGCCTACAATGTAGATTTGAATGATAATATCCTGTACCGCATAGTCCAGCAAGACATTGTACAAGATATACTTTGACCAGCCACCACACCATCCATGTTGAGGATACCATCAGAAAGAAGTTGCAGAACCAGAACTAACACTTATCGCGTGCCTTATAGACTGTCTGCGCCTCTACTCTGGGGGATTTCAGTCAAGAATTGGGTGCTGCTTTGTTTATTTCATCCCAAGAAATCATACACGTCGTCGATCATCGCCAGGTATTACGAACCCGGTGAGACACACCCTCCAAAGTCCACGAATACCGCGGCTATTAAGCCTGTGTCATAGGATTATCCTACACGTATTATTTGCCAAAGATCTTCCAACCAAGTGAATTATTTATCTTGACCCATGTCAAGTTGTGCCAGTCTGAGACTTTGAGTCCACTATCGCCCTAGTGATCTGATTTATGCAGCCTGAATAAAGACGACACTTGAAGACTTCCAAGGTAGTACTCACTAGTCAATATACTATACGATACCATCTGGGTTCTTCTGCCACCAAGTGCGAATTTACCAGGTGTCATCACGAGCGGTGAGACTCGAGAGCGTATCGATATCCAAGATATATTTCACCTACCCACGCCAAATCACTATTAGACACAGTTGGATAGTCTCTGGACTATAAGGTATGCATCCTCATACGGTCGCAGTCCGTCAAACCTGGCGATGCCGATGTTAGCCTCGATGTTGTTTTCAAATCTTTAGGTAGCTACCTTGGTCTTGATGTTGCAGTCAAGTATTTCAGCCTAGAGTGTGCGCACTGCGCATTTGAGCTTGGAATACATATGATTTGATGACCAAGCAAAGAAGCGGAAATAAACCCGGAACCCGATAAATGCAGACATTCCGTTTGAGATACTCTTCACATTCGAGTACCATATTGAACGGCTAAGGAGTGAGGACATATGAGTAAGATCATGACCAGACATATCAGCCCGGAGATAGTCAAAGAGAATGAACAGACGTGGCCATCGAAAGAAATTATGTTGCCAATCAGACATCAGTCACTGCGAGTTGCATTCTATGTAACTCTCTCACCAAGCTCACACCATTCAGTGACGTAAAATCAGGAGTGGAATAGTCGGACATCTTATGAAATCTATGCTCCCATGAAGAAAAATACTCCTTCCTAGACACAAGTCTCGGTTGCTGCTATTCTTTGACATGAACAGTCACCATTGTGTACTTATCTGAACCAATCCCATGCCAGGCTTCGGCAGACTTAACGCTACTATGCTTCCTATGTCGGATCCTCAGATAGACTTAGAGTAGCCAAGCACGTCGATACTCTTTCCACATGTTTATCGAGACGAATTAGATTGGCCACAAGAATATATGTACCTGCTTAGACCCTATAGGCTATGAAGCTCTACCCGAGTTCAGACGCGGCCTGATCTTTTTTATATCAGCCTCTGACCCTACCATCCAAGGATGGATTTTGGATATTCCAATTCACTGCAGTACAGCCGAACGATACCAGCCCATCAGACCAGCGTCTTCAGCTTCCGTCGGCCCCTCGCTACACGTGATTGCCAGTACTAGACACATAGGAACAATCTCTATCTACCAAAGACTTCTAAACACTTCAAAGTCAATGTGCAGCTGCCCTGATGATATGTGATGGACAGGGCGAGCAACTCACATGACAGGTACGGAACCAGCCGTCATCTTATTTGGGTCTTACAATGACAGTCTGACTAGTTAGTCTACTGTACAGAGGCTAAGAGGTACCAATGAAACTCTGTCAAGACAATCAAAACTCAATTCAGCTGACGGCATGTGATACTCTTCTCTTCCACCCAACGAACTCTGGCGTCAACACTAAGCAAACCATCACCTCCTATTGCATCACGACAGCACCAAGACAATGCTACCATGACTAAGCTCGGTGAACAGCGGGCGAGAAGTAATGCCGAGTTGAAGAATACAGTTATAGCAAAGTTAATTAGCATGGCCGCAATGCTTGGATCAAGAGGTATCAAAATGCAGGCTTCCCCTCAGCTGCCCCAAGAGACTCCAATATGGAGACAAATCCATGTCCAAAAACTCCCCATACCAGCATGAACAGGTCATGCCGGCAAATGAAAATAAAGATAACTAGACCAGAATACACAACACATTTCCTTCCCTACATGGTATACCAAGTCAGAAAGCGAGAGCCCATATATAAGCGCCATGCGTCAACCGTCATGATAGTCCTCCTGGTTTTTGTCATAATCATGAATTCGTAACGAGACAGCCTCATTTAGGGGTCTCTGTCCCTTCTCCAATGCCGAGGGCTCTAACAAGGCTGCGGCGAATGCCCTTGCCGCTTGTCGAATCGTCCTTATCGCGACCCAGCAGGCCAAAGCTCATGCGGCGTACAGTACTGCCCGCGTTCTCTGAGGGGTTTGAAGGCTTCTCAGGTTTCTTCTTCTTGGCGACAGGAGCGGGAGCCATTGTCGGTCGTGGGGGCCACTCGCCGTCTCGCTTCCAGCCAGTGACGCAAGCTCGAAGCATATCGGACAAATTGATCGGGCAAGAGGGTTGAAGGCTGTGGATGATGACCTTGTCGTAGAGACTGAGATATACAGAAGGTGTGATGGATGCACGCAGAGGGTTATTGGGAGGTAGGAGAGGTGGGGGAAGAGGAAGCAGGACCTCGATGGGATAATTTCGGCTGTCGGGAGGTGTCGACGGCGTGGTGTCTTTAGATCGAGCATTGCGAAGCTCGTCGCTTCTCGCGAGTGATGAATTGTCTGACGCGTCACTGACTTGCGGTGGCAAAGTAGACGCAATTGTCGAGGCAGGAGGAGATGTTGACATGGAGCGACGGAAGAAGAATCGACGGGGAGATAGTGGTGACACAGCAGGGGGCGTTGCAGGCTTGACCCGAACGCGGACAGTTCGTGCGCCCGTCCATGCATTTCGCCGCGCTTCGAAACAGGCGAGTCCTTCATTCCACTCCATTTCCTTGCGAACTGCTCTCCTTCGCTTGGCGCGCTTGCCCTGAACTACAGCTTGGATACTAGGGCCCACGTTGTTGGGGTTGTCGAAGCGGAAAGGTGATCGCGAAGGTCCAGGCTCGTCCTCATCATCAGAAAGATCCGAGGCCCAGTCTAGACGTGTGCGAAAGTTGACTAAATCTTCAGAGACAGTACTGTACGTGGACTCGGCATCGCTGCCGTCTTCGTTATCTGGAGACTCAGGTTCATCGACTTGGTAGCCATCATCCTCGCGCGTCTCATCCTGGACAGACTTTGTCGGTTCTATGACATCGAGACTGGTGACAGCCTCAATTGCATCACGTGTTTCAGATGCAGTGTCGACAATAGCGACGTCGCCCTCAAGTAGTGGGGGCTCGACAACGCGAGAAGGCCATGGGAACTCCCAATCGTTCTTGACTTTGGCGTCGAGATACCTCTTCACTGCTTCCTTCTGCTTCACCTTGTCCTTGCTGAGAAGGTCTGCGTGTTCTTCGCTGTACCAATCTGGGGTATTGGTTGGCAGCGGTGTCGGCAACTGGACCGAGTGGTGACGGAGCTTAGCGATGGGTGATCGCGGGCTCTTGCAAATATCCGAGAATATCATATTTGAAGATGTGCTAGCCCGGGCTTCGGTGGCCCCCGAGGCAAGTTGAGCAGTGTTTGTTGGCGATTGCTTTGAAAAGCCCAATGGCAATGTAGGCGACTCAGCAATTGGAGTTGTGGTAGCGGGTGTAGTATCGGTGGCGGCAATTGTCGAGCGAGAATGCGGGGGAGCGGATGCGACCTGAAGTAGAGGGTGGATGTTGATTGGGGAAGATGATGTGATATCTCGAGCTGGCGATTGATGTCGGCTATGTTGGTGTTGCTCTGGTCCTTGATCTGGATCACTTGTCTTTGCAACTGGATGGAATTAACAGACGATCGTTCTTAACAGGCAAAGACAAAATGGAAAGTTTGACAAGGCAAGATTTAATAAAAAGGAGAAAAAGTAGCAGCCAACAGTTATGATGGAAAGATGGGCGGATGTGTGAGAAGAGTGTGGACGTGGACGTGGACGTGGTACAGTACACTTTGGGGGGGGGGGGCTCGCATGGGTCATTTTTGACTACTAGCGATGGTCCGATTGAAGAGGATGTGTTGTCGCTTAGGGAGAGGCATGTACAGCATGTAACGCGGGGAACAGGGAGTTGAAGAGCCAAGGCACTGCAATTTATGATCGAAGCCAAGCCTGGGAAAAGAGCAAGGCAAGGCCCAATTGAAGAGTTGTAACAGGAGGAGGGAGGCAAAAGACTTGCTTGGCTCACCAGGACATGATCGGCAGCGGATCCCCAGAAACTACAGAGTGGAGCCGCAGTGGTAGCGTGCGTGGAGTGGATTTGAGGTGTAATGCAATGCAATGAATGCGAGGCAGGACAGGAAAGGAATTGACAGGAATTAACGTGAGACAGATTAAGGGGAGAGTGAAGAAGAGACAAGAATGATTAGACTTGTAAGGTAAGTAATCAATTATTAGTTGTCTGAATAACTCGAGTCAATGTCTAACAACCCAGATTCCGAATTCAAACCAAGGACTAGGTTGTCTGATGGATGGTTTGGAGGTCCTAGTCCCTGCATCTCCAGGCTCTGGGCGCTTCAATCTAGCGGTGATCGCTCGTGTGCGTGCAGCCGTGACGACCCTTGCATGGACGGCCGACCGAGCGAGACGAGTGAAAAAATGGGGTAAGGCTTGGTTGGGTAAGGTTTTGAGTTTGTGTGCTGACCGAGAATAGGAGACGGTGTTGGCCGACAAGAGAACAGAAGAGAAGCGAACAGGTAACGTACGGTAGAGAGACAAAGGAAGAGAGAGAGAAAGAGAGAAAGCGATCAACTTACCACTGCCGATATCGACATTCGATGATTGTGTAGGTGCTGCAGTTGTAGACGACTGATGACGGTCGGAGCCGACGCAAGATGCTTGTTCACCACCAGCGCCAGCGCCAGAGCCAGAGCCAGGCGTTTTGAGCGGAGAAGGCGACATTGGATGGCTGAAGACCTAGGAAGGCTGATGAAGAAGGACAAGTCTCAGTCACTGTCTCTCTCTGTAGGTGTCGAAGGGGTCTGCAGGGCAGGGGTCCCAGCCCAGAAGTGAAACGATTGACAGAGTTTTTTTTTTTTTTTTTTTTTTTTTTTTTTCCCTGGGTTTTTGGGGGCCTCAAGGTTCTGCTATCCGTACCGGTTCTGGCTCTGGTTCTGGTTCTGGTTTTCGTTCCGGAGCGGTTTACGGGTGGTCTGGTCTAGTCAAGTGCCTCTCGTTGCAGCAGCCAAGAAACATCAGGTTATGTATGATATTCCCGAGGCACGGACGTATCTCGCACCCGGAATGTGGGAAAAGAATGATGGTGGTCAGCGATAATGGATGTTAGCAACAGCTTCTGGTCGAGTGTGCGTGCGTGCAGTGACAGTGACTGAGCGAGGTTTTGTGCGACAAATTTTGACGGCAAACCTGAGGTACCACGCGTGGTCACCCTGGACCCTGGGCTCCCCTCCGCCCCTTTCAGCGCCAGAGCCTGCGAGTGAGCCGGTGCGACAGCCCGATTCCCCACTGAACTGATTTGCTTGGGTTGCAATTGGAAGAGACCGCTTTGGCTAGAGGTGGGATCTAATGATCCTTGTCCTAGCAAGGGAACGGAACGTACAGGAATTTATTTATTGATACCTAAAATAAACGGGAGGGTAGGTTCGGTTCGCGCTTGTTTCCGACGGGTACTCTGTAATAAACGATGCATCCATCCATCACCTTTGGCCATTTTCGTATTGTTTTTGTCTGGCTTTTTTCACATGTGAGAGAAGAGGCAGTGGATCCAATGTCGTGTGACTCTGGAAAAACTCCCCCTTCGCGATCGATGCCCGCATATTCGCTTACATCCATCCATACCAACAGCTGGAGCTTGATCAGGTACCTAGCCCAGTAAATGGAGACTAGGTACAGAGTAAGGTAGGTTGGTATCTTAAGTTGAGGTAAATCTCAGGCTAAAACCGGGGAATAGCGGGGGATGGAGGAATCACCAGCCACGGGGCAATCAGGCCTGAAGTTGGAAAAGCTGGAGCGGGCAATTGATCTTTCTCATTGGTTGACAAGAGTCAGCCGCCCAACATGACACTCGATGCCCTGGACTGTTGATGCACGTGGACACATCATGACAGTCAGTCAGTCAGTCAGTCAGTCAGTCAGTCACCTGCCTACCTACCTCACCTTCACATATCAGATATCAACAATCATACCTTACATACTACTTAGGTAGGCAGGTACCGAGTATACAGGCAGATAGATATCTATTGGATTGCTTGAGAAAACAAGAAACTCGAGAACAGCGGATATATCGCGGCAAATGGACCTGTATCTACTCCCTACTATCTATCCCCATCCATAGCCCGCTCACCGTTTTTCACTCAACCTTAACTTCGTACCCCGGTTAGTCTAGCTCCATCATGCCATGTCAAGTAAGGCAAGTTCAAGTGACGTGGACGCCGTTCGAATGATATGACTTAAGTGATGCAGGTAGTTAAATGCAATGTCAGACCATTACCATTTAACAAGTAAATAGTCGCCTGTCGCGGTTGCTAACTGTCAACCAGCCAACGACCATTCACTCACTCACTGTCTATGTGTGTTACCAGCTTTGATAATACATCTCTCTCATATCAATCAGTTTATTTCCAAAAAAGTCTAAAAGCCTTCACTAGAAGCAGCACAAACCCTTTCGATCGCTGACCTGGGTGACCTCTGTTGCAAGTGGGAATAATGAAATACCATGCAAGAGTCGTAGGTATGAATGAGGTGAGTAATGCAATAACTATAATACTCCGTACCTTGAGCAAAATAATGGATGTTATGCTTCGTAAGAGATTGATGGGCCGAGAGTGCTCATCAAAACACCATACTGAGCACGCCACTAACCATTACGAAGCTATAAAGGGCTTCAGTGCGAGAGATTGTAACACATCACGATGCCAAGATTCCTTCAAAGCCGAGGGCTCTTTATTTTTATGTTCGTTTTTTTGTATTTTATAATTTCCCATATCTCAAAAAAAGAAAAAAAAAGAAAAAAAGAAAAAAAAAAGCCAACGTCCAAACCATGAACCAAAACATCCTTCTTCATCATCGTCATTGGGCTCTGCCCCTAGCTGATCATTTATTCGTTCTTCATACTTTACATCCACCGCAAACAACATCAACCTCATCTTTCTCGCTCTCCTCTCATGACTCGTACTTTACTGCTGCGCGCCAGGGCTGAAGCGAACCTCGCACTGGGGCAACGCGAGTTGTGGGACAGGGGCCTTCTTGGTGCGAGCCTTCTTCTTGGGCGCGGCACTGGCATCCTCATCCGCCTTGCGCTTGTTGTGACCAGTCTTGGTGGTACTGGCTGCAGCTGTGAGTGTGGGTGTGAGTGTGGGTGTGAGTGTGGTTGTGGAAGTGAAAGTAGTCAGAGTAGTGGTTGTTGTCTGGTTCAATACAGCAGCGTTCAGGAATTCTCCCTCAGAAGCTGTATTAGTGGTGTCCTGGCCCTGGGACTGCTAGTCGGGGTTGAAGACATTGTCCACATCACCAAACAGGTTGTTATTAGGGTCTTGAGGGTGGAACTCGGGGCTCTGTGGAAGCTGGAAAGGGGCATCTTGAGTCTCTTGAGATGCTATAACGGGAGAGCACGGCATCTCTCCCAGGCTCACATTGGGTGCGGCAGGAGGCCAGTTTGGGGCAGACCCAGTAGCGCTAGAAGAGTTGAAGTCTGAGCAGCCAGTAACGGGGAACATGGTGTTGTCGTTGCCAGCAGTAGCGTCGGGGTCCTGAAGATTGTTTTCAGGGATGGCTTCAAGACTGGCGAAGATATTCGGAGCGATGTCATCCCCATAGGCCGGAATACCAGCTGAAGGAATGTCTTCGGTCACTCCCGCGGTCTGCCTGTTGACGGCATCGACGTCGATAGAAGGGTCTATTCTGGCAATCAGAAGAAGAATGGTACGGTCAGTGTGGTTCAACTCGCCACCAGCTCGGAAATGCTCGATGAGGGTAGCGCACTCAGCGTCCAAGTCTCGGTTGTGTGGGCTGGGGATGTTGGCAATTTGGACTCTCATGTCAGTCTGCTCGGGAGGAGGTCGATCGAGCTCGTTGGAGACTTTGCGCAGCTGGGTGCCTTGTTCATCATCTTGGAGAAGCATGGAGATCTCGTCAATTGGCTCAGACAAAGTGTCGTTGTGTCCGAGGGGCAGATCAGGTTGACTAGTCTTGACAATGTCCGGACAGGGCACAGACATAGAAGGGTCGACAGTGTGGGGTGCAGAATCATCCCCAGAATGAGCAGCAAGCCATGTGGAAACGGGAAGAAGATAGTGGCCATCGGTCATGGTAGCGCCAGACGCAGAGACGGGAGTCGATGGGGGATGGGAAGAGCCGGATTGTGTGGGGGAGAATTGAGCAAAAGGCTCAGTATCAAGAGGCAAGTCCTCGTCAAGGATGTTTCCAGTGTCAACCAACATGGGATCGAGGTCGGCGGGAATCTCATAGCTGTGATCGTTGATGTTGGTGAAGTCCTCAGCAGGCTGCATGGCGCCATCTTCCGATGGATTAAAAGGTTGGGAAGTGTAGTCGTTGCCAGGGAGGTTAGCCGTGGGCTGCTCGTAGGTGGTCTGAGAAGTGAAGCTGTTCTCTTGAAGAAACTGAAGAGTCAAATCACCGCCAGTGGCAAGTGGTTGAGTGTTGCCAGCAGTGGATGGCTGGGTGAGGTCACTGTTAAGGACAGCTTGGGGAGCGAAAGAGGTCGTCGGAGCTTGCTGATTGAAGACATCGCCACGAGTAAACTGTGCAGGTAGGGCAGTGTTACTCTGGATAATGAAGGGGTCCATGGAATGCTGAGGGATAGGACCGTTGTTGAGAGAGTGCTGAACGCCGAGAGTAGTGGCGGGGTGAGCATCGCCAACGACTTTGGGAGTAGAAGTTGTTTTTGTTGTTGTTACTGTTGTAGCAGTAGTAGTCTTGCGTCGCTTCTTGTTGACAATGTTCTCGGATGGGGTTTTGAGAACTCTGGTCTTGGATTTCCTGTTCCTCTTTGTGGACTTTGAGTTTTGGATCGGCTCACCAGTCCTGGCAGCTTCATCCATAGCATTCTTTTTCTCCGCCCGAATCTCTGCGAGCAATCTATTGATCTCTGCGGTGTCTATTTCCTTGGGTCCGGGGAGGTAGTAGACTATCAAACATGGTCAGTACTGGTGATTCGCACAATAACAGCGAGGGCAGGAAGAACGATGCGAGGATAAAACTTACTGTTGTAGCGATCACCTTGGGGTGTGATGGGCAAGCCGTTCTCATCGCGAACCAATCGAGGGTCTTCGGGGTCGATGCGAACGACGCGGCGTTTGCTGGGAAAGACTTGCTCGCCCTTGTCTTCGGCCTCACGAAGCTTCTTTTCCTTTTGATTTATCTTCTCGGGTCCATCAGAGCGCTGAGGAGCAAAGATGCCAGGAGCATAGACACGCTGCTTGGACCAGTCCTCGAAAGACGAAAAGCCATTTGAAGACGCCGGGGTAGAAGGCTCCTCTGCTGAAGAGTCCTGGGTAGGACAAGTTTGGGAAGTTGGTGACTGATCACCGAACAAGTCTGGGATGACGACCTCGAGGGCATCATCACCAAGGAAGTCTTGGAGTTTGTGTTGAGGGGGAGGGGGAACATGAGGAGGTCTGACATCCTGGGGTAGAAGACATGCACGAGGGTTCGTTGCGAGGTCAGTGTTCATTACACTTGACATCTGAGTCAAGGAGCTGTCCCTCTGATTTGCACGAGAACCTTGCTCAGTCATGGAGTCTGGGTTGGTACTCGGGGCCGGAACAGTCTGAATGGTGTTACCGCCCTGAGAAACGGAGGACTGAGTAGTTGGAGACGCAACAGTAGGAGACTGGACCGCAACATGTTCATTTGTAGAGGTCTGTGCGATAGGAGACTGGACAGAAAGGGACTGTGCAGTAGAGTCTTGGGCAGCAGGTGTTCCAGGAGTAGAAGCAAGAGGGCTAGGAACCTGTGTGGTTGAGGCCTGCTGCATCTGAAGAGCTGGTCCGTGTTGGGGGTTGGACAGGGCAGAGGACCCAGACTGTCGCATCATCAAGCTGGTGATGATGGCTTGTTGCTGATTGATGCGCATCTCCATCTGCTGCATATGCGCGTGCATCTGAGGAGTCATATTGGTTGTAGAGACGGCACTCTGCTGAGGTACAGGGCTGTTCTGAGCGGGAGTGAAGGAGGGTGCAGTGGCCCGAAGACCAGGCATGTTCTGAACGAAACCCTGACCCTGAGTATCGCTCATGGTAGAAGCTTGGGTGTTGCTCATGAAGGGAGTCTGAGCATTTTCCATGGGAGGGGGAGGAAAGAGAGGAGGTTGCATGCTCAGGTCGCTCATGGAAGGCATCAGAGAATTGCCAATGAACGAATTCTGCATGTTGCCAAGGAAATGATTCTGGCTGTTGAACATGAAGGGGCTCTGAGACTGAGTGAAGCTCTCAAAGCTGGGATTGCCCGAGGCCATGTTGGGAGTAGAAGAGGAGTTCTGGACCCAGTGAGGGTTAAAATGATGAGTTCCAACCACCATGGGACTGCCAGATTCCGCGTTGTTGTTTGTATCATCAGAAGGAGAAGTGAAACCACCAATCATCTGGTTCTGCTGCATCTGGCCGAGGCCATTCTGATTTTGCTACAACAAGCAATGTTAGAAATGAAAATCGAGGAAAAATTGAACGGGAGCATGTTTACCATGAACTGAGCGGACTGCTGCTGCTGCTGAAGGTTGTCGAACTGGAATGCATTTCCGTTCTGTTCCATGAAAAGCTGGTTCTGCTGCTGCGAAGGGTGTCAGTTCCTTTTCATCTCATTTCCAGTGCATGTGTGTATCATATGCGGAGAGATGATGACTTACCTGTTGAGCAGCTCCTTGCTGGGTGTTTCCCTGGACCATATTGGCCATGTCGGGTTGACAAGAAAACATTATAAAAATCGCGACTTCAAGATGGCGAAGTATATCTCGAGAATGCTGCTGGTAGTAAGATGCTTTGAGCGATCTTGGAGCAGAGTCGGTAATTGTGAGGTAGCTGAGAGCTGAAGCTGAGATAAAAGAATCAAGACTGCTAAGCAGATAAGACTCGAGGATTACGTATGACGAGGAGGATATCTCGATGAATCAAGTAGTATGGAAAAAGTAGAGAAGACGGAGTTGCCACGAAGAGAGCTAGCTGGTTGAATCTTCACGCCGCTCAAAGTCTCTCAAGTCTGTGTATTCTCACGAGAAGAAACAAGGTTCGATAGATGAAAGCGAAGAGTGAAGAGCGTAGAGCGTAGAGCGTAGAGCGTAGAGCGTAGAAATGAAGCTGATATCAGATTGTTGGAAGATGCAGCGAAACTGAAGCTGCGTGCACGAAATCTGATGTTGGGCGAGAGAAAAAAGAAGAGGAGAGCAAGTTGGAGGTGAAAAACTTTTCTGTATATTCGAGTCCGAACCTCGGCGCTACTAAAGTGCTTGAATGCTTGAATAAGCGTGGAGGAGTTGGCAGTGCAAACGGCCGTCAAGAGCTGTCAAGGCCTAATATGATGGCGTTTAGCCAGCCCGGCAGCTGTCAACACTTGCAGGCGTTTCTTGGTTCTTTCTAAGCCTCTGATATAGTTAGTTACTTGTCGGTAGCCGTACCCCTCGTGATGTTAACACATCGTGCTGCTGCTCTTGAAGGAGTATCGTGAGGTTGACGGTCTCGGTCTTGCTGAGTTTTGCGCATACGAGGTTTTATACTACGAGGTGTCACTCCATGCCAAAACACTATAACCAAATCTACTCCTCTTATCTCGTAATCAGCCATCATTCATTCATCTTGGTCTTATCAATAGGCAAGATACTTTGCAGGTATCTCGGCTCAATGGTGTTGAGTTGCTCCTCATTGTGCCGGCACTTACACTGCCCTCAGCTATTGGGCCGCCCTTTGATATTGTCGGCCAACGGCAACGCTCTGTGCTATTGTTCTTGTGATCAATAGAGCTGTTCGAGATGGCCCTAGCTTCTAGGATGTGGGCCCGAGTTGCTGAGGGCTTCGCATGCCAAATCGTTGCTACCTGTAGTCTTGTCTGCGCTTGCAGTGTCGCCGTTCAATACAATGATATGCAGTACAAGGCCCCGCATAATGAGCCCCTAAGCCCAGGATATCTCCTGTAACGGACGAGGCAAATTCAGATAATCGTTTATACAAATCACCACGAGTTTACGAGACTCTGCGTTGTGGTTTGGCGGTACAGTGTCAGCGGCTGGCAAGCTTAGAGACGGCATTCACTCATTCACTAGCAACCTACAAACAGGTCCCCCCCTCCCCCCTGCCTGCCCACGGCCGTCATCGGCGCACATCGATAAGAGCCTGCATATCCATTGCGTGTTGGATCAACTTATATAGAGTGGTTGCAGGAATGCTAGTGGGGTTGAATGAACGGTCCAAAGCCAAGTAATATTACTTACGTGTATCCGTACGGTCCAAACAAATAAAAGACCACGCAACGATTCCCTTTGAATTATTCTCGAAAATCACATTTTGATATTCCAGATAAACCAACTGAATTATGACTTGCGCAGGTGCTCGAAGGGCATCGAGCTACCAGGAGTTGGCGTTTAATAAGCACACGATAACGCCTCCTTAGGCAACTTCCTGGACCATCTTACCCGTTGCCAGTTTAGATGAAGGCTTGAAAACCTGACCGGCCGGGCTGTCAAGCATCTCTTCTGTCACTGCCACTCGAACCCCAGTTTTGTTGCTGACCCACCGAACGAAGACGGGATCAGGCTTGTTTGAGTCTTCTAAGCCGCCCGCGCCAGCAGCTGCAGCCTTGCGGTTGATCTTGGGAGCTTGCTTTTTGAGGAGTTTGTTAATCGTTTCCATCTGTAATCTAGGATCAGCACATAGCCACACTTTCTGCTTAATTCAATTTTGAGGTTACCTTTACTTCCTCATTTCGCTTTTCACTCAAGTTGCGGCGTCGCCGGGCCATCTCCTGTCGACGCATGGACAATTCCTCAGCTGTAAAAACCTTCTTCGCTTGTACCTCTGCCAACATGGATTAGTATTACAAGTGTAAGCACAAGTACTATACTCACCATCTGACAACTTCATGTACTGATACGCGTTGTCATCTTCAAATCGAGCTCGTTGCCGCTTTGTCATCTTGGTGAGATCGATAGACTCGTCTGGGTTGCCATCGCCGTTATCATCTTCGTCGTCATCGTCGCCTCCATCGCCTTCATCATCATCATCTTCTACCTCCTCCTCGTCTTCGTCGTCTTCGTCATCTTCGTCTCCTTCTTGGCCTGCGACCTCAATCTCCTCGCCTTCAGCGTCCTCGCCACCATCGTCAGCCATGGTCTGATCACCAAAACCCATAGTCTCGTCTCCAGCGTCGCTATCAGCGGGGTCACTAAGCTCGTCGTCGTCGTCGTCGTCATCCTGAATGACCTTGGCAGCCGATGCTCGAGGTGCTGGCTTGGACCGGACTGGTTTGGAAACAGTGATGGTTGGGGGAGCTAGATCCATATCGATGTCTCCCTCGGCATCCTCTTCACCCTCAGCGTCAACATCCATCTCATCGTCATCATCTTCCTCCACCTCAATCTCTGCCTCCTCTTCCTCTTCTTCATCTTCATCGGGGCTTGAGTCAACCACATAACTTTTCTTAGCTCCTCGATTCCGCTTTCCGGATACAATTTCTCCGCCTCCAAAGCCACGCTCCCCGCGTGTAGCCTGTCGTAGTTTGTTGGAAGGAAGTTTGACAGTCAAACTCAAATGACGATCGCCACCTGGTGACGTGGCATCATCTCGGGAGACGGACACGCCTGAGGCGCGACCGGAGCGTCGTGACGACATGCTCCTTTCGCTGCTTTCTGGAGAGTCAGCCCATCTGGCATGAACAGAAATGACTTCATTGGCCTTTGTGGCCGCTGAGCGACGTGGACGCGAACTCATGATAATAGATGCCTGCACTGGCGGGGCCTAAGGGGGGTGGTAGAAACAAGATAAGGAAAGGGAAACAATTAGTGGTATGCGAAGTGAACGGTGGGTTGTATTTGTATCAGGATAGAGTTCAAGGAGTCCTGGGGTCCCAGGGAAGATCGCGAAAACTTAAATATGTCAAGTTAAATGAGTTGGATGACAGGAAAAAAGGGAAAGTGATTGGAAGACAAGTTTGCAGGTTTTTGGTGTTGACAAGGCTGAAATAAGCTCAATTCGTTGGGGCAAGCACGACGGGAGTGAGACAGCAGGCGCAAGGAGCAGGAGCGGGAGCGGGAGCCAGGAGCCACGGAAGAAGGTATTGGCTGGAAGGAACAGACAGGGCCAAGGCAGGGCCAAGGCAGGGCCAAGGCAGGGCCAAAGGGCAAGTACGGTTCGGATGTTGGCGGCGGTTGCCGTTGGCGAGATAAAATACGACAGGATAGGTAAGTAGGCTGGATGGAGTCTGGACTTTTGTAGTGTAACGTAGGTAAGGTAGTGTCGGTGACGCTTCATTGGTGTAAAGACGACTTGAGCTTGAAGCTTCCATGAAGGATGCGAGGCTGAAGATAAACAGCCAACTAATGCAATTTATCCTGCAACCAGTCGAGCCGATCAATCAACCAATCGACCAACCAACCACCAAGGACTGACTACCCAGGTAACTAGGTGAGACCTCTCTCGTCTGTAAACAGGTATCGCTGAATCAGGGATTCCTATAAGTGGGATCATGCACGTGGCTGAGGATCATCGGCCAGTCCAGGAATATCCTAATCCTATGGTAGCCCAGACAAACTGCCAATATCAAAGGCCAAGACAGAGTAGCTTGGGGGAGAAGCTTATCCTCGTCGGTTGCATTGAGAGAATTGGGTGATAGCCACGGAAAGGATTACAGAGACGGACGGAATTGGTGGGTGTTGCTTTGCTGCGACCAAACAAAGGGAGAAACAACCAAGAGGAAAGGAAAATTCACAACTCACCTGTTACAGATTTTGAGTGCCTTGGTCTTGCAAGGTCACACCACACCAGCTTGTCGCCTATTGACTTTCAATTGCCTGCTCTTTAGAAGGCCAGCAGTTGGTGGTTGGGTTTTAGCCGCTTCCTATCGCTTCACCCCGAACAGGATCTGACTGGGCCAAGAGCTGGAGACTCGAGCGCAATCGCTACTCCCAGGGCACGAGCACGCCAGTTGTTTAACTTGTTGGAACCGACAGGTGACGCAATACGAGGCTCGTGAGACGAGCGCCGTTACACGTTGTTGCTGTGTCCTGCTTCTGGCTGTAGAATTGCCTGCCGCGATGAGATTGGCTGATAGGAGATGATGGCGCTGAATCTTATTTTTGGCGCAAGAACTTGATGGGGCGATTCCGGCGTCCTGAGAAGAAGGTGAAAGGGTAGTGAAGATGGGTTGTAATTACTGAGAAGCCTGGGCGTTCACCGAGGTCCTTGAAGGTACAGGCGATCGTTGACTTGAGATATTGTCTGGAATTGATGCTCTCAGGTGAATGCGCGTTCTGGTCGTGCTACCGTTTAGCACGATCCCGTTTTATTTCCAGTAACGGCTCCAGTATTAAACGGAGTGTCTACCGTTACGTACTTCACCACCAGGCCGGCTTGCTCAACGGCATCAATACTTATTAACACAGGTTTTTTTTATTGGTCTCTTTATTAGAAGGAAGGTTTTGCGAGGAACATTTAAGCAAATGTATATTTCTTATTGAATACCTTAACATGGCTTGATGACAATACTATTAGATACGGTATCTTACCCACAAGATTGAAACCCCAGACTCATGAGATGAAGCAGCCTAATAAGGTAGGTACATACCAGCCAGCTAAAGTTATACTCCACCGTTATCGGTATCAGTATCGGCAGGAGTACCGAGGCATGTGCCTACCTCGCCGAACTTGCCAACGCCTCGGAAACCACAAACATTTCCTTTCCATCATCTACCTTATTAATTCAAGGTCTCTGTTGATTTTCCAGTCTCGTAACCAGTCGCGTGACACTATCAAACATGAGCGACTCGGATTCCAATCCCGCCATTCCAGCCTGGCAGAAGGTGCAATCCGATGAGATCGATAGCCAAAACACCGAACCGGCCCCGACACCGTCCGCGAACAGCTCAACATCAGAGGGTGATGCGCCAGCAGCAGAAGTAACAGCAGAAGAGACATCACAGCCAGAAATTGTCACAAGCGTTCAAGAAAGACTCGAGGTTGCGAGACGCTTTCTCGAAAATGACGTTGTGCGACACGCGCCTCATGAGAAGAAGGTCGAGTTCTTGAAGTCCAAAGGCATTGACGAAGCCGAAATACACGCGCTTCTTGGTCAAGACGAGTCCACAACAGAGACAGAGGTTTCTACTACTTCTTGCCTTGCGCCCCTGTACTACGCTGACAATCCCAAGGCGCCAATTCCAGAAACAACCAGTTCTTATGCCCCGACAACCACCGAAACTCTCCCTGCAACACCAGCTTCCCATCCGCCCGTCGACCGACCCCCAGTCGTCACATACCCTGAATTTCTTGCAAAGGCACCCCGTCCTCCCCCTCTCGTTACAAAGGAGCGTCTTTTCAACGCCCTTTACGCAGTCACTGGCCTTTCCACCCTCATCTATGGCACAAGTCGCTACGTTATTCGTCCTATGGTTGACAGTCAGGCCGAAGCGCGTTCAGATTTCCACGATCTGACCTCGCGAAAACTCGATGCCCTCGTCGCAAAGCTTGAAAAGACCGTTTCCGAGGTCCCCCCCAAGAAACCCATCGCCACAGTCGAGGAGGAGAGCGATGCCGAAGACCCTGCGGAAATGTTCCACAGGGACATGGGCACTCAAACCATATTCCCGATAAGCTCTGTAACAGCTATGACAGATTCCAAGAATAACGAGTCAGCTGCCAAACATAACACCAATCAACTGGGTAGTTTGAACAAGACTCTTTCTGGCCTGAAGGATGAATACTGTTCACAGAGCGAAGGCATGGATAAGATCAAAACTGCTGTTGATATGCTACGGGATGACCTCGACACAATGACATATACTGCGTACCCAGATCACAGTACTGGCTATGACTTGTACGGCAGCTCACGCAAGCCCGAGCCAGATGACGAAGTCCGCAAGGTGCGGGATAACATCCGGCGTGTGAAGGGAGTCTTGCTGAGCACGAGAAACTTCCCTGCCTCGGCAAGATGATTTATTTCTGAGTCCAGGCTATAAAAATGGCATCTCATATCATTTATGTCGCTCTCGTGAAAGCTTTCATGATGTACATTTAGTCTTCACAGTACGCTATCGTCATACATAATCATGCCAATATACCCCCTACACATCCATCCGTCATGGTATCACGTAGAAATAAACTCCGCCGTGCGTATCCCCTATTTTCTTGCCTCCTGACCTCTTTTCTCTGAGCCCACATCGGGTCGCTCAGGGACTTCGATGAGGTGTTTCGAGAAAAACGCTGGCCACGGCATAACCCTAATATGCTCGAAACCACGGCCTTCTTGTACCTGCTCATCGTACCAGTCCAGACTTGGTCTGAAAACAAAATCCATCGTTCTTCCGCGGTACCCCTCACTCCTTTTATTTTCGCAATGCATAAAGAGACGATTTTTGCATTTGGTCGGCTGATCCATATTCTTCCCACGAGGAGCATGGAAGACAATCTTCAGGTCCACATCTGCCGCATCATCTGCCCCCGTAGGTTCATCAACGTCCATTACCTGTGGAGAGGGTGACCGAGATCTGGTGGGCGGATTTCCTGACCTGACTTCCCTCCATCCCTGAGACCTCATTGCTAAATGTCCGGCTGGAATAGACGCCTTCAGATTCTTCATAAGATGCTGAAGCTGGTGGAGAGTGATATCGATAGGGTGGGTCAGCCCCGGTGGAATCACATTTGATACCCTAATCCATACTTTCACTAGCGGCAATTTGTTGTGAGACTCTCCAGCAAGCCGTATCATTTCGCGTTGTGCTTCAATAAGTTGCCCATCGTAAACGTGTGCATCATTGTCCGGCAGTTTCATGACAGGATCCCATATTATCAACTCCATTTCACGCCAAGGCTTCCTAAACAACTCAACAGGTCTGTATACAGCAATCCACGGCCGTCGATTCTTGTAAGTGGCTTCTCGATTGTCGCCGTACTTCCAGGATCCCTCAATCGTGTAGCAAAGGGCCACACCAGTATTGATAAAGGTATGACCATGAATGTTCGCGTTGAAATAGCGAAGACACCTATCGTATGTTTCGAACTCGGGGATTTCATGTGCCATATCCATATTCCAGTAAGAGATGGGGCAATTGAAGACTGTCTGGGGGCCCCAAGACCTGTCCCGAATATCGCTTTCCAGTTGTCTTAGGAAGTGCTGGAACGATGTTCCGTCATCGTCGGGGATCATTTGTGGTTTTCTCTGAGGTGCTCTCTCCACAGCTGGCTGATTCTGTGCGACAAGGGAGGAGGCGGCAGGGTTAACTTTTCCCCAAACATCGTCTGGGTTACCCGAAGTTGAAGGAGTATATTGGGGGATCCGGATATGGTGAGTGAGTCTCTGGATGGCAGCATTGGGGCTTGATCCAACCACGGTGAAATGCCGATACTGGTCTAAATTCAGAATGGACCACCACCCGAACCAATTGACAAGACTCTGCTCATCGTTGCCATCAATCGAATCAGGGGCGAACACCACAACCGATTGATCATCGTCTGAAGGTCCTGCTACCTCTCCGACATGTTGCGAGCACTTGAAAAGAGCATCAATCTCTTTCTCCGCTGTCGCTTTGTCCTCGTCGCGTACTCGGGTACTTTCTCGATGCGTTTCCCAGTCTTCCTTGACCATAACAGCTACCTCGTATACCCAGTTCTCAAAGTCGGCACATACGACGAGCGTAAAAGCGCCGCGATGTTGCTGCCAATATTTGTAAGCCCACTTGAAGAAAGCCCAGGCCTGCTGAGGTTGTGAGATAACAAAACTGGGAGTAACTAATACAGCTTTCTTTTGTCCGCAGATAGTTTGCAGAGTGACATCCCCAATGCGGGATGGTTGGCCAAGAGAGGGATACAAGGGTGAAGGTTGCAGAGATATAGAAAATAGGCGAAAATTGAAGTTTGGCACGTTGTGAAGGACAGTCCAGACTGAAGGAAACAGTCGCGTAGCCCATATTGCTTCTTCATGCACGATGACCACGCCTTGGCCTAGCTTCCTGAAGCTAGCCCAGTGTCCAGTGGTGAGGCTAGAAAGCAACCTACACTGAGGGTTGCAGCTTCGCAGCCATGCGCTCAGAAAGTGAGCTTCTTCCACAGCATTCGTTGGAAATACCAAGAAGAAGTTGTGGTTGCTATAATCCATGAGGGCCTTTTCTGGTATCAATTGCTCGTACTGGAATCCCAAAAGCCGGTTGAAAACTGTCGGCATCATTTGTGGCAGGACGTCGCCACCGCCAACACCCTCTGGAAGTACAATCGGCGCAAGCGAGCGCGTTGTCAGGTGAGAAGAAGGCCGAAACAAGTGATATTGTAGCAACAAAGACTTGTAAAACGATGCATATAGGAAGATGCACAGTTCTTGTTGATACAGGAGGACTCCAACAGACCTTACACAGAGCCAATTCGCAACTGTAGCCAAGCTATCTGGGTCGCCACTGCTTATCACTGAGCCGGTGCCCAGCTTAGCAGCAGCTAAGAAAGCCTCTTGAGACCAGAAGTCCTGCGTCATACAAGAGTGTGTGAAGATTAGGATGGGGTGCTGTTCGAAGATACCTGACCAAGGCTGTCCATTCTGATCCTCGTCTCTTTCAAAAATAACCGAGAATGTTTCCCGACTTCCTGGGCCAAACTGCACCTCCGTGGTGATGGACTTGTTAGAAGAGCTCGATTCATCGTTCATAACAGGGGCTCTCCCAGCCCAACATTCCAGATTGTCTGAAGCCTTCGTCTGGAAGGTCGACTCGGATTGTGGCTCGGTGTTTTTCTCGGCTTCACGAGAGTCGTCTCCTATTTTGACGGGGGTCGTCGATCGAATAAGAGAATCCTCGCGCAAAAGGAGACTTTCCTCTCTTTCTCCACGGGCGGGTATCATTGCTTCTTCAACGGTGCCCCAGCTAATTGACTTCTTGGGTTTTGACTTTGGGGCCTCGGGGATGGTTCCAGTAGAGTTCTTGTTTTGTCGGACGGGTTTGACTGTTTCGTTCGGAATTTCGGGGCGCAGCGGTAAGGCAGTAAGACCGTTGGCAGATCGCTCTTCTGGGTTCAGAGAGATGAGGTCTGTCGGTAGTCTTGCGGGTGCAGCGCTTTCTCTGTCGCGGCCTGCTTTTTGTATGAGATTCACATACCTTGGCTTCAAAAGTTTCGACTGTTTTGTGGAATCTTTAGCAGCTTCGACGAGAGTCGTGCGCTGCTTTCTCACTGTGCCCCCTGAAAATACATTTCCTGTGAAGGCTTGCGCAGGCCGGGTCTTGCGAGCCTTTGTCGGTTGCCCCTTGCGTAGGTGACTATCGGTTCGATTTATCGGTCCACGAACGCCGAACTTTGATGATAAGAGATTGCTTGAAGCCACTGGCTTTTGTGGTGGTCTCTTATTGTCAGCAAGGACTTTGCCTGGTTGCCGTCGCAGTGGTGGCTTCTGACTGGTTGAGGATGTGGACGAGGCTGTAGTTGTAGTCGCAGCTGAGTTCATTGGCGGTCGTGATGGATGATGGACAGACGCTATGCTTTTTTGACGACTGCTTTTTGGCCAACTTTCTTCACTTAAGCTTACGGAAGCTCTTTGTGTTTTGTCGAAAGAATGTTGTGACAGTTGTCCGACCTCAACATCCATATCGATGTCTGTGGCTACAGACGGACTAGAGACGACAGAACCACTGGCCTCTTCACCATCTGGAAATCGATCAGCCCATTGCAGATGATCTTCCATCTCTATGAACGAGGTTTCCTCTTCGCCTCTCAGCCTTCTGCGCCGATTTCTTTCTTGGTGGCGGTCGAGCTTGGCAGCATATTTGGACTTGACAGCATTCTTCCAATCTCGAATGTTCTTGAACATATCAAAATCATCCCGCGATTTTGTTTTCTCCCAACCTTCCAGGAGGGCATTGCTCAGGTTTTCTACAGGTTCCCAGGTTGCCTCGCACAAATCAAAATTCTCCCACTCGATGAGATATCGTGGGAGGCCGTCGATAGGCCATTCGGCCAAGGTTTTGTTCACGTTCCATTCCTCGTCAGAGTCATGCTCATTGACGATGGTGGAGACTATTGATTCACTATCGGAGTCATCCATTTTGGCGTCTTCTGGCGTCTTCTGGCGTATGCTCTTCATGTGTAACATGAGGTTCAACCAACAAGGGCCGCTGATGGGACGTTCCCACTCTTAAGAAAAGAAATGAAGTCAGTCGTGGTTTTGCAATGGATGAGTTGGGGAAGTCAAACTCACTGAGGTATACGGCTGAGTACAGTATGTTTCGTATTGAATAGAGTTGATTTGAGTTCGTGAGTTTGTTTTTTATTGACACCTTAACGCGATGAACAAGCTCCCAAATTTGAACGATAAAACCTGACTTCGGTCAGGGGAGAGAAATTATAGAAATGAAATGAGATGGCGGCCGGCCTGGGCTGCTTACTGGACAGGTCGCGTGATCACGTGAGTGACTTAGTTCATCGGCGTTTATGTTTATCCCTTAGGTCCCAAAGGGTTCTACAAGTAATGGTAAAGCACCTGAGTAAGGTGCGGCTGCAAAATCTATATGAAAATCACCATTTACGACCTGGAGATCAAATTATCTGTATAGGTAAGTGCTTCATCAGAGACTCTTATCATCGTCGATGGGTGTGTCAGCTCTATTTCCTTGGTCTTTCCCGTCCTTTTCATTTGCCCTCCCCCGTGCTTGTCGAGGTAGCCTAACCTAGACCCCGACCTCATTGAGGCCATCCACCTTTTCCTTTCGTTTTAAACGTCTAATGACGACTCGAATCTTGTTGGAAGCATCCATACGGCATATTGATGAAGTTTCTCAGAGTCTTTATTGCCGAGGAGTAGGGTCTACCTTTACATTATCACAATTGTCAAGATCGTTCTTCTTGCATTGCACCCATAATGAAATCACTGTTATGGAAAGCAGCAGCCAGGTGTTAGGCATATTTCTAGCACCCATGACTTCATGATTTCAAAATCAAGACGAGCGGCCAATATCCAGAGATGCCTTGGCTCGTCATTTCAATCATTATGGTTATAAAGTATTCTGATGTCATGCTTAACTCTATGGTACTTGCAATCACAAGAAAGAGGGAAAGGGGCCAGGTTACAAGAATGTGCATTAATACTACAACATCATAATATGCGACCAGGTTTACAAGTAAAACGAAAAGGCACTGCATGATCATCTGAAAGCGGTCGGCGATCAATCTGTAGGTTGTAACGGTAGCGAGCGATATTGATGCGGTTAGTCCTAACCCAGGTAGCGTGAAAACCCAGCTATACGGATATGTGCTATAAAGAAATGTATATGATGCAGCCATCCTTCTAAAATACATCATACGGCTACTAGTCCCGGCCTATCACATCAGAATGTGTCCGGACTCGGTAGCTGACAATTGCATCTAAGACTTGAAGCTTTCTTTGTCGTTGTCCTATTCTATCTATTAATAGAGAGGTAGGTTTTAAAAGTCTTTACTGGCTAAGAGGGATTAATAACTATCTCTATAAAGTTAAATAGGGTATTCCTATTAATTTTATTGGCTATTTTCTATAAGTGATTTTTATATTATTCTTTTTCTCCTTAATTATTCTTTTTTTTTAATTTATATAGAAAATACTATAACGTGGTTAATAAGCAAGCGACGCAGATAAGCGAGCGATACACTATTCTTAACCTTTAACTTTTAAATCTTTTTAAAAATACTATAAACTATCTAATTAATTAAAACTAATTACTATACTCTTCCCTTAAGGACTTAATTACTACCTAATA